>JAQIHA010000540.1:0-10000 GCA_028751875.1 Rapana venosa | reverse complement strand
CTCCTGTGAACTACCACATTTAATGTCTCCATCAATGACACACATTCTCATTCCTGGCAGATTCTGGTGCTTCTATCAACCTGCTATCTGAACCAGACTTTGAAAAACTCAACCAAAAAACCTATGCTACAGCCTTCTAGCAAGCGAGTGGGCAGCATATGGCAGGTAAGAATCACATTCCAGTACTTGGTGCATTCGATTGCGGTTTTAAACTACAGTAACACTAGTACGACTACTACCATATTTGTGGTACCAGGCACTGAACGACCAATTCTGTCTTGGAAAACATCTCAAGCACTTAAACTATTAAGCACTGTTAACCATGTCAAGTCAGTGCATGAACAGCTGAAAGAGGAATACTCTGATCTATTCTCTGGTCTGGGTTGCCTGAATAATAAACCAGTCCATCTCCACATTGATCCAGAGGTTCAACCATTCCATGTGCGCAAGGACATAGAAGAACAATTGAAGAAAGATGAAGGCCTTGGCATCATTGAAAGAGCGAGTGGACCAAACACCATGGGTTGTCCCCCAGTGGTCGTTGTTCAAAACCCAAGCAACCTTTGGGCAAAGTAGTGTTTGTGTGGATATGCGAGCTGCAAATCGTGCTATTCATTGTGAACGCCATGCAACTCCAACACTTGATGAACTGAAGACTATACTTTCAGGGCTCAAGTATTTAGCAAATTAGATCTGAACCAGGATACAATCAGCTAGAGTTGGACGAAGAATCTCGCTATATAACGACATTTGTACTCATCTTTGGGCTCTACGATACCGTCGTCTCTTCTTCGGAGTGAACTCAGCCAGCGAGATCTTCCAAAAAATTTAATTCGCCAAGCACTCTCAGGCCTCCAGGGAGTCGTCAACATCAGTGATGATATCCTGTGCTTTGGCTCATCACAGGCAGAACATGACAACAACCTACACAACTTTATTCGAGAGACTCCCGGGCAAAACAACTGACGCTCCATGGTGACAAGTGTGTTTTTTAACAAAACATCACTTGAATTTCTTGGCATTATCTTCGGAGAAGATGGCATCAAAACCCAGTCAAGACAAACTGAAAACATCCTTGACCTTCCAACTCCTAAAACGCAACAGAAGTCCGAAGCCTTCTTGGCATGATGAACTTTTGTGGTTCCCAAACATATTCCAACTACGCTTCCCTGACATATGATCTGCGGCAGCTAACAAAGAAAAGCACTCCTTGGTCTTGGACATCAAAACATGATGCAGGGACTGACCAAGCTGAAAACTGCTCTGAGTGAAGCAAAACTCTTGCATACTTTGATCCAAGGAAGCCCACCAACATCTACACTGACGCAAGTCCCGTGGGTTATCTGCAGTGCTCACTCAAGAAGGCCGAATCATTCAATATGCAAGCCGAGCTCTATCACCCACAGAGCAAAGATATTCTCAAACTGAGCGAGAGGGGACTCGCCATTGTGTGGTCATGTGAATATTACCACATCTTCATTTTTGGTGCTCCTTTCACGGTCCACCACTGATCACAAACCCTTAGTGCCAATGGTTTATAATCCTCTGAGCTCAACTATCAGCCGTCTTGAACGTTGGATTTATTGCGACTGCAACCATATGAAATAACAGTCGTCTATCGACCTGGTGCTGACAATCCTGCGATTACCTGAGCCGCCACCCAGTCCAGCAATCTTCTAACAGAGAGCAAGAGAAGGATGCAGAGGATTATGTTTCACTATGTTGTGACTACCTCAACGCCTAAAGCAATGACCATCAACTGAAGTTGCTGAGGAAACAGCAAAAGATATACACTGACTGCTGTGATCCAAGCCATGCTCACTGACAAGTGGTACAACAAAGGAGAGGAAATCAACACACAGACATTTTTAGTTCTACCTTTGCCGTCATGAACTTTCACTGGCTCACGATTCGGCATTATTCTGAAAGGCCATCAGATTGTCCTGCCTACATCACTTTACCAGAAAGCCGGGGAAAAATTTCTCACCCCCGGTCATCAAGGTGTTGTCAAAACAATTGCACTGTTGCGTGGAAAAAAATCTGGTTCAAAGGCATGCAACCTCTTGTTGAACACACAGTCAGGAACTGTATGACTTGCCAAGTGGCAACACCCAAAACAACCCTGAACCTCTCCAGATGTCTGAACTACCCAATGCACCATGGACCGAGTGTCCTGTGACTTTGGACATCTTCCCAATGGAAAATATATCCTGGTTGTCACTGATGAGTACTCCAGTACCCCCTAGTGGATGTGCTGGACTCAACATCAGCCCAAAAAACCCTTATTCCACACCTGGACAAATTTTTGCTGAGTTTGGCATTCCTGAAATCCTGAAAACTGACAATGGACCCCTTCAATTCTCACAAGTTTGCTCAATTTGTGAACACTCAGGGCATCAAACATCGCAAATCAAACCCCCCTGTGGCCCCCTGCCAACGCAGAAACCGAACGCTCCATTGCCCATCAAAAAAGTCATCAGATCCTCCCTTTTCCCAATTCAAGCGGAAAAGTACATTTCTCCTGGATACCGTGCTTTCTCCTCACAGCAAAACTGGTGTTTACTCCTGCCCCCTGCCTTGTTTGGTCGTACACTGAGGACGAAACTGTCCCAGCTCCCAGCACGCGTCATGATGTGACCACAAACATGCCCAGCAGAGACACTCAAAAAAAAGCCAACATGAAACGCTACGCTGACAGTAAGGCATTACATCAAACCCTCCTCCTAAACCGTGGGTGATGCTGTACTCCTGAAGAATTCCCTCCTCCAACGCTGACACACCTTACCAGCCAGCCCTCTTGTGGTCATTAGCAAGAAAGGATCAATGGTTACAGCCCAGAGAGGACAACAGACTGTCACCAGAAACAGCAGTTTCTACAAGAAGTCTCCACAACAGCCCTTTACTACTGACACCGAGACTGATCCCATTCTGAGCTGGATGAAGATGAAGCTGAGAACATGCACCCCCCGACAGACCCATGCACACACCCACCCAGCAATCACTCACACAACACTCATACATCTGCGACTGAACCCAGAAGATCCAATCGCCAAATCCAACTACCAAGAAATTTGATGATTTTGTCATGTGACAATGTTAGTTTTCAAACTGAAAGTGAAATATGAATTTATTAGAATTTCAATGACATTTCATTATGTTTAGTTACTCACTCAGTTACTGTTAGAATCAAGGTTCTGTTGAACTGTTCATTCTTTTCAAACTTGCATTTTATCTCCGGTATCAACACTCGGTATTTAAAAAAAAAAAATTTCATTGGTTTTTCCATGTATCAATTTTAAAATTTTGTGCACCAAACTTCATTTGAACAAGTAAAATTTAAAGTCTACATTAACTTTGCTACCATCTTGGAGGAGGAAGGAGGAAAAGATTACAAGTATAGCTGATGAATTAAGAAGTTGAACAATTTATTTGAATATCATCATCTCAGATTCAAATGTTAGTATATCATCCATCAAATGTTATTGGAAAATTATCTGATTATCCCCCGTTCAATTTTTTTAACCATTTTTCATCCGAGGAAGGGGGTGATGTAGTGTTTCATAGATTAGTTTGTATTCAAGGGAAACAACTGTCACGTGGTCTTATTATTCATCTTTATGAGTTACATACCTTTTTACTGTTACTATGGTATTGGATCATCAAGCTAACGAACGATCATTAAACTTTGGTCGCTCTATCATAACTGAGTTTGTTTACATCTATCGATGTAGCGAATGAATCGGATCACAAACACCACAAACATCACATTTGTCAGCGTGCCAATCAAGTAAAACAACAGATTTCCCCTGGGAAAGTTAAGGAGTAAGTAGGTTACTTGTTTTACGTTCACAGTCTCAACTGAGCTTTTTATTTTTAAATATTATTTTTAATGCATTTTTATGACCATTATTTTGAGTCGTGTCTTCACGTGTGTTGATATAAAACGCTGTGCTAGGCTGTGTAAAAAATAATTTCCGAGTTACTTTATGACTGGGTTCATGCAAATTGATCGTCTTAATCCAGTTAGGGACAAGGAATCCGTTTAAGGACACCACAATAAGTTATTGTCCTTTTCCAGGTTACAGATTGTATGACGGGTATGTTGTTGTTGTTGTTGTTGCTGACATGCCTTCCCCTGCTTAACACCCTGGGGGTCACCCAGAACATGCACTCTGTCTCACTCATCCCACCTGGGAATCTCTGTGAGATTGAAAGTACACACTGGATGTGAAGTTTGCATATATGACTCTTTTCGCACCTTGCCACATTTTTTCTTTCTTTCCTCGGCTAGAGCTCTGGGGTTTACCAATAGCGAGAATTGTGCGCGTGCAACCGTTTTTTGTTTGTTTGTTTGTTTTTGTCCACCATTAAGGTAACCATATTCCGACTTCAAGGTTAATGTCTAAAAACGACACCGGTGCACAGGCACTTTTTAAGATGTTATTGTCCACTTCTACCGGAATGCAATGGCCTATTCTTCCAAAAGGCAGAACAGGTTTTAGCATGTGCACAAGATGTTCCGCATGTGTGCGTTCGCAAAACGGGACCCCCTTTTAGTCTCATCCCAAGGACTTTGACTAGTTGTTACCATTGAATAAAATGTTGTGCAATAGCCCGGGCCAAAGCTGTCAGTTTTTGATGTAAGCTAAGTGCCCAGACCGATTACAATATTTTATGTTGTAATGCTGAGATTGTCTTCAGCCATATCTGTTTAATCTCCAGTTTCAACAAAGTAAGACTAGGACTTGTTTGGACATCTTTAATATACAATCTCTCTCTCTCTCTCCCCTTCTCTCTCTCTTTTCTCTCTCTCTCTCTCTCTTCTCTTTTCTCTCTCTCTCCTCTTTAAATCTTTTTTTTTTTTCCAACCAGACAATCTTTAATCCCCCCAGGGGATTTCCGGGGGGCCCATCGTATAAAATAGCATCCCCCATTCTGGAATTCTGTGGGTAGAAATTTCCTCTTTTCTAACACTCTCTTTTTTTCTGCCTTGTTCCTTTTCTTTCCCGTCACCTCTTCTTGTTTTTTCTGCCTTCTTGGTCCATTCTCCTGCCTTTTTTCCAGAAAGCACTTAAAAGGTAACTATTCTCTCTTGTGCCGAAGTCGGATGCGCTGGGCCTGATTGTCGGCGCTTAACGGCAGCGTGACGCATTTTCGCTCATATAACAGAAAAACAATAGTTGCATCTGAGCGTTCGACGACGAAGAAGAAGACAATCTCTTAAGTTAACAGCTTACCCTCTCCTTTAAAAGAGTAATAAAACTATTCCTCTAAAGTCGGAATATGGCTGCCTGTGTGGCGTGGTACTTGAAAAGAGCCATACACTCGAACTTCACATCCAGTGTGCGCTTTCAGTCTCACAGTGATTCCCAGGTGGGATAAGACCTCATCGTGGAGGCTCGACCTTGCCTGAAAATACTTGTGTGTGTGTGTGTGTGTGTGTGTGCTCATTTTCCCCTGGAGTTAACATCAGTGCCGACTCCACTCTCCCCAAAAGTCCTTTGGATGAGACTATAAACCGAGGTCCCGCGTGCGAACCCACGCAGAACGTCTTGCGCACACGTTAAATCCTGTTCCGCTGTTCGTAAGAGTAGGCCATTGTGTGCCGGTGGGAACAGATAACAGAATTTACAAAACCACATATACATGGGGACTGGATGTGAAAAAGCCCACAGATGCTTATCCTTGATATAAAAGAATAAAATAAAAAGATATTGAAATAAGAATATGTATACGCCCTTGCACCATACCACGCGACAATACAATTCAACACGATGCAATGTCATACAATACGACACCATAAAAACTCTTCAAGCAGAGATCAACTAATCGTTATGTTCCAAGAAAACCTAGTCTGATATGCTCTAATTATGATAAGTGTTACAGTCCAAAGATTATTTTTGGTATAGTTTTGTTGCTGTTTGTTTTTTGAAAAGAGAAATGTGCAAATAACATTCATAGTTATCTTGAAACTCATTACGGCTGTGTGTGTGTGTGTGTGTTGTGTTGTGGTGTGTGTGTGTGTGTGGTGTGTGTGTACATTCGTGCGTGGGCCTGTGAGTGCCCAAGTCTGTATGTGTATATAATTACGTGTGCACGCACGGCGCGCCAGCCTCTATGAAATTTGCAACAACCAAGAAAACAGTGCGAACTTTGAAATATGAAATTACTTAGAACTGGACAGCTGGACCTTGAAATGATATAATCTGACCAAACGTGCAGGGCCTGTTTAAAACACTCATTAAACTCTGATTAATCACTATAGTTATGACAAAGAATTTTCAGTCATAGCAAGTGCCTGTGATGTCGTTTGTTATCGTTGCTGTGTTATCAGTGACACAATGATTAATGTATGTAATGACGGTTGAGGCATCCTGGATTGATTGCACTTGACAGCAGCGAAAAGTTTTCCACCTGCTTATAACACCAAGTATGATAGGTTGTGTGAAGTTTCATTTTTAACCCGACACAGAGGCCTAGAGGGGCCATTTATTTTGCTGATTCAGTCGTCTCATCCAATATCAATCATTGTCACGATATGTTCAGTTGCGTCTAGTCAACATGTTAAGCATTTTCTGTTCGACTGGGCCACAGGAATAAAAAACACCAACAAACCCCGGGTCAACGGTCTTTGTGTTTGTTGATAGTATTACCTGCACGAGTTACAAAAAGTAACCCCGTAGATGAACTGAGTGTATTGGCGGTATGTTTGTTGTTTGGCCTATGAGTGATATGCAACCCCCCCCCCCCCCCCCCCCTTTTTTTTTTTTTTAGTGTGTTTTTCTTGAGGGTGAAGATGAGAGTGGTGAAAGGAGGCCGGGTTGATGAGAGATGGCAGGGGTGAAGGACACAAACACATCCTTCGGATGAGACTATAAACCGATGACCCGTGTAGAAACGCACGCAGAACTTGCGCACACGTAGAAACCTGTACCGCTTTACAAAAGAGTAGGCCATTGTGTGCCGGTGGGAACAGATAGCAAAATTTACAAAACGGCAGACACACGGGGACTGGATGTAAAAAAGCTCATGATTGCTTATTTCATTATCCTCGATATATTAACCCCCCAAAATAAATAATAATAATAATAATAATAATAATACTAAAACACGCGCTCACACATTAGCATATAGCTGATAGTGAACTGATACATTTCTTAAAGTAGATAACGAATCTCGAGTGGCTGCTAATGACCATATTTTCTTAAGAGCTAAACAGAACAGTGAAGACAAAAAAGTGACCGTCAAATCATGCAAATTTGTGCAACTAAAGTAAAAAGTTTTCACACAGAAAGAGCAGACGACAAAAATGATAAGGAAACATGTGGGAATACTTGCCCTTGCACGCAAGCGGAAGTAGACGGCGTGTGATTCATAAATGACGTTGAGAGGAGAAGCAGACAAGACTTACCAATGTGAAACGACAACATCGGATCACTATGAGTGACTTTAATGATGCAGAAGGCTCGGAGGCTGCATGCCCGGCCCCGCAAGGTAAACGTGGACTTGAGAAATCCAAAACGCAGTTATTCGGTCATGTTCGCTCATTTACTTTCGATTCTGCTGGGAGTGCCTCTGTTGAAAACTATCCAATATCACTGAACAGAAGCATCAACTGAGGAGGAGCATCAGCATCCTCAGCATGAACACCAGTTGATTAATTAACTAAGGATCTATTTCAGTAAATCACCGCCTTTTATACCTCTATTTTTAATGAGAAGACGATTATTTTCATTTTCCCTCGCGCACGTAAGATGCCAGTGGCATTTTGAATATAATAAATGATGATGCGTTTTCAATATAAAGATCAAAATCTTTGATTGGTTACATGGTTCGGTTTGATGCTAATAACTAGATCACATGAGGATGACTGGATGCGGAAAAAAAAGTTACAAGTTGGAGTAATAGTAATATTTTGTTACATTAATATTCTGTGTATAGAAACAAAATTTGCTAATTATGGAGCAAATAGTTTTATTGCTGCTCCTAAGTCATGTGACAATGACAGGTGTTTTTTGTTATCAAATTTTGCCCAAAATGAACAAGGGGTGTTTATGAACATAGTTTGTATTCATGTTTTGTAAATTTTGAATTAACTGTATCAAGAAAAGATTCAGTATCATAACTTGAAATATAATAGAATACAGTGGCCCGTTCTTCTGTGTGTGTGTGTGTGTGTGTGACTCTGTGTGTGTGTGTGTGTGTGCATACACATGTATGCCTCACTCAATGAAATAGCCATGACATAATAATAATAATAATACATGGAATTTATACAGCGCTATATCTTGCAAAACAACAAATCAAAGCACTTCATTCATCCTAGTCTTTCACATGCAGCCAGTTACACTTTATAGATTTTTACAAATTCAAATGTAAACACACATGCGCACAATTAATAGTTTTTATATCAAGCATGATTAATAGCAACTACTGAACAAGACTATGTCACTGTGAACTTGTTCTGTAACAAAAATTTATGAGGTGCTCTTTAATGTACTGTTGAGCCAAACTTCTGATTAACAACCACACAAACACAAACAACTGATTAACAATGCAAAGTGTTTTTGTAAAGCAAATGAAATGCCACTTGAGAATTGACAATTTCATGATCTCCTTTCTCTTTCAGTATAAACTTGCAAGGATACTTGAAAATTATACAAATTTATCTCTTGTGTTGGTGACCATTTTGATGGCACATGATATACTGTATTGGCTGTGCACTGCTGGTTCTGTGAATTTTATAGAATGACAGAGAGGATTGGCTGTTGTTAAGTAAGATATAATGATTTAATATATTATGCAGGATGAGTTGTATTTAAGGTTGAAGTTACTCTGAGATATTCCCCCAGTGCCACACAGAACACACACAGACACACTAGTAAGTAGCATGCATGCATCCTGATCACATGCATGTATTGACATGTGTGTGGAGAGATATGTGCATAACTGTGCATACACAGAAATTATACTTGTAATATATGCAGTGGTGCTGCTATTAATAATAATAATAATAATATATGGAATTTATAGAGCGCTATATCTTGCAATTACAAATCAGAGCACTTTATGCATGAATATATATGTGCACTTGAATTACATGAATGCACCACACCTGTGCATGCATGCATTCATACATGCACACACACACATGCATGCATTCGCACACACACACATGCATGCATTCACTACATACACACACACTCCCTCTGTCTTTCTCTCTCTCTCCTTCTCAGCTTCTGTCTCTTTCCCTGTCTCTCCTTATCTTTCTCTGTCTCTGTCTCTCTCTCTCGCCTATACACACACACAACACACACACACACAAACACACACACACACACACAAACCACACAACACACACACACACACACACAACCACACACACACACACACACACACACACACACAACACACACACCACCACACACACACCACACACACACACACACACACAGACACACACACACCACACACACACACCACACACAACACACACACACACACACACACACACATACATACATACATACACTACACACACACACACACACACACACACACACACCATCTCTGTTTGTGAAATATAAAAAAAAAGTATTTGAATTGTGAATTGAACTGAATTGTGTATATATACTATTTGTGTAGATCTTCAAAGAAAAAATGGAGTTAGGAAAAGTAAAGAAAATAGGTCATCTCTAACTCCAGATCGGCTGCTATTGTGTTTCTAACTTTGAGTTTGATAGCTATTTAACCTCTTTCTCCTGTTCCTTTTCCTTCTCACATTATTTGTTTGTGTTGGGGATAGTAGTTGTAGTGCTGCTGTTATTTTGTGAATTCACTTTTTCCCTCTGTGCTAATTTGTGTGTGTGTGTGTGTGCACGCGCGCACGTTGCGTGCATGTATGTGCGTGTGTGCAACATGTGTACATGCGTGTGTCTTTTTAACGATTCTTTCTGTCGCTTCCTCCACCCAGTGCTGCAATTGTATGACTGGTGGGGGG
>JAQIHA010000054.1:0-42991 GCA_028751875.1 Rapana venosa | reverse complement strand
GTTTGCATTTGATTTTACTTTGTGGGGCAATTTTTTTTGAAAAGTGGTTGTTCAATTCACAGTGAATATTTTAACTGTCTGTTGCCTTTTTGTATAGGTTTTTTACAAATAAAATTGATGGGCTTTCCTACGTCGAGAGCGGTATTTTGAATTAACAACTTTTGAAGTAATCCGTTTTTGATTTGGCGTTTTTTGAAGTCTTGGGGTTTCTTTGGGGGCCCTGAAATGTTAATTGAACCAGTGTTTTCAAATAGCCCCCCAAAAGGGTATTTCGGATTTACGTTTTTGTTATCCAAGGGGGTTTGATTTTTTTTTTGACTCTTTTTTTAAAAAAAAGGGGGCGTTTTTGTGTTTCGGGGAAGTAAATTCCAAACCCCAAAATTACAGTTTTTATCAGGGTCTCGATTTGGTAAATTTTATGTAATGGGGGTTTTTTCAAGTCTGAAAAAAAATCTTGCTCTTTAAAAAAGTTTTTAAATTTCCCTGTAAAAAAATTTTTTTTTTTGCCCATTTAGGTTTTTTTGGGATCGATTTTAAACCCAAGAAAGCCCCCTGGATTTAAACACGCATTCCCAAGGAGCCAATTCCCTGTTATGGGGGTTGTTTTGTTAAAGTAGTGTTAGATATGATCTATTAAAATGTTCTAGATTTAAATTTGTTATCCGGTTGGTCTACTATTAGTTGATCTAGGCCAAAACATAGTATGTTGTGGCTCCATTTTGGTTTGGGGTTTATAATAAGTCTAATGTTAAAACCCCAAGAAATAATTGTTTCATTGTTTTTTTTTTTTTTTTTTTTTTTTTTTTTTTTTTTTTTTTTTTTTTTTTTTTTTTTTTTTTTTTTTTTTTTTTTTTTTTTTTTTTTTTTTTTTTTTTTTTTTTTTTTTTTTTTTTTTTTTTTTTTTTTTTTTTTTTTTTTTTTTTTTTTTTTTTTTTTTTTTTTTTTTTTTTTTTTTTTTTTTTTTTTTTTTTTTTTTTTTTTTTTTTTTTTTTTTTTTTTTTTTTTTTTTTTTTTTTTTTTTTTTTTTTTTTTTTTTTTTTTTTTTTTTTTTTTTTTTTTTAAAAGAACCCCCCCAAAAAGGGGGGGTTTAAAAAAATTTTTTCGAAACCCCCAAAGGGGAAAACAAAATTTTTGTTTTAAAACCCTTTAAAAAACCCAAAAATTTTTTTTTTCCAAAAACGTTTTTAAACCACAAAAAATCTTTTAAAAACCCGGAAAACCCCTTTTTCCCCCAATGGGTAGAAAAAATTTTTAGGAAAAATTTAAATTCCCAAACCCCCAATTTTCTTTTTTTTGGGGAAAAAAAAGTAAAAAAAAAAAAGAGTTTCCCTTTCGTCCTAAGGATTTTAAAAATTTTTAGCCAGTTTTGGGGTTTTGAAGGGGTTTTCTGTATTATAAACCCTAAATATTTGGTTAGTGTTTTTTTAAATTTTTTTTCCCTTTCCACAGGGGATTAAAGCAAAAACCCTAAAAGGTTTTATTATTTTTTTTAAAAACCCTGGCGGAGGCTATTATGAAAGTTCCCCGGGTGGGACTTTGGGGTTTGGAGGTCTTACGGAAGATTTTTTTTTCCCGGAATATTCATGTGTGCTTTTCTTTTTTACTTTTGGAGAAAGTCGGGTTTTGGGGGCAAAGACAAAACCCCAAATGAAACTGATTTCCACTGTTTTGTATAGAGGTTGAAAATGTCATTTTTTTTTTTGGTTGCCCCCTTTTGGGTTTTCCCAGGTTCCCTTCTCGGTGGCCTTGTTTTGTTGGCCATTGTTTTAAAGTTAGGGGGAATTTTAATATATGCCCAGGTTTGATTGGCTAATTTAGGGAAAAAATTTTTTTTGGGTTCAAAATTTTTAAAGAAAACCCTATCAAAAAAGAAGAGGGGTTTAGTGGGTTTTTTTTATTCAAAACCCAAACAGGAGAAAATAAAGTTTATTGGGGAAACCCTTTAAAAACAAACCCAATACAAAAGTCAATTTCCCCCAAAGCTGCTCGGGGTCTGCAAAAAAAGATCGTTATTCAACCCCGGATATAAACCCGCCCCCTTTTTTTCATCCCTAAATGGAGATCAAAGTTTACCACAGGAGCTTTAAAGTGAAAAATTTTTTGTGGGAAAAATCCTAAAACTTCTTCTTTTTTTTTTTCTAAGTCAATAAACCCACTTACCCCCTACAGGTTTCATAAAAGCTTTTAAAAAAAGGAGTAAGTTCACCCCAGAAGCCCCCCTAAAAAATTTAGTTTCTTAAAAAATTTCTATAGAAAAAAATTTGTCTCTTAAAAAAAATGGTTTCGATGCTAGGTTCTTGGTGAGCCAATATAGCTGCTAATCCCAACTTTCAATTTTTCAATCAAGGGGCTTTGGGGCCTGTTTTAAACCAAGCAATTATAGTGGCAATGTCCAAAAGCCCTTCTGTAAGCCCAAGCAGACCGGGCTTATTCCAAATAAGCTGTTGGCCCCAAAAAAAGTTCAATTGTTTCCCTTTCAGCAAAAGGGTTTTAATCCACCCAGGCTCAATTAACCCCAACATAAATTTAAATTTTGGGAAAAAGAAAGGAAAGAAAAAAAGGGAAAAAAGGAAAAAAGGAGGGGTTGAAAAAAAAGTATGAGGGGAAAGGGGAAATTTTGGGGGAAATTGAAAGCAAAAAATTTTAACTCGGGAATCAAATTAAACCATTTTTAAAAAAAAGCAGGCAGGCCCCGGGCCAACCACCACATAACCCCCCCCCCAACACACCCAACCACCCCCGTCCCCCAAACGTCCCCTACCCCCCTTTTAAAACCACCCCCTTGCAGACTTTTTAACTTTTTCACCCCCACCCCCCCCCCCCCACCCCCGCTGCACCCATCCCCCCCCTCTTTCTTTTCCCACTCATACCCCCAAATTTCCTTGGTTGATACTTAAATTCCAAGGGACCTGGTGTCCCACCCCCGGCAAAACCCCCTTTTTCCCCATTTTCCAATTTTCCTTTTGCCCCCTCCCCCTCCCAAAAGGTTGGTCCTGTGTCGGTTTTCCCCGAGGAAAACCCCCCCCCCAAAAAACCCTCCACCAAAACCCCGGAGGGTGAAAAAAAAAAACCCCCCAAACCCCCCCACATTGCAATACCCCCAAAAATTTATCCTCCGAAAAATTTATAAAAGAAAAAATTAAAATTTAAAATTAAAAGATTAAATTAAAACCCCACACCCCCCAGTTCAATTGGAAACCCCCTTTAAATTCCCCCCTTTTTGTCCGGGACCATGCCTCACCAGCCCCCCCATTCCCCCAAAAAACTTTTATTTTTTTTTCAATTTTCCTTAAAGAAATTTTTTAAGAAGAAAGCCCTGGTTTTTAGTTTTTGTTTTTTAAAAGGTTTGAAGGGAGTCTGTTTCCCCCCCCCCCTTAAAAACTTTTTTGGGGCCAACTTCAAAATTGGGGTTTCCCCCCCCCCAAAAACCCCCCCCCCCCCCCCTTCCCCCCCCCCCCCCCCCCCCTTTTTTTGTCTGGAAATGGGGGGGGGGGGTTTGGGGCTTTTTTTGGGGGGAGATTGGGCCCCCCTTTTCCTTTGGGGGTTGGATTTTTTTTGGGGGGTGTTGCGGTTGTTTGGGTTCAAGGGGAACGGTTTTGGTTTTTGGGAAAAAGGAAGGTTTTGGGGGAAAGCTTCTGTTAAACCAGGGGGTTTTTGGGTTGTGGGCATTTTTGGTCCAGAAAAATTTTTTTTTTGGGGGCCCCGGCCCGGGTGTGAAGGGGGGGTTTTGGGGTCCAAAAAACCCACCAAAAACCCTCTTGCCTCCCCGGAAATTCCCTCCCTAGGGGAACCCGTCGGTTTTGAAGAAATGTCATTTTTAAGGGATGTGTCCAAAAGGGAGGGGGATGGAGGAAAAGGCCTTGTAGAGGGGGCATGGGGGAAGGAACTTTTGTTAAGCTGGTTGGGAATAGTTTGGCCCAAATTTTCTGCTATTGTGCCCGGCCCGCTTTACAGTTGTTGATCCCCACGTAAAAGGTTAAACGCGGGGGGAATTGTGGGAGAGGGGACAGCTTGTTGCCAGCCACTGAAAACAGGTGGTACGAGGCATGGTAAGACGGTTGCGATACCGGCCCCCAAAATAAATTTCTTTTTCTCGTCCCCCCCCTTAGCGCGGGGTCCCCTTAAAAGGGGGGAAATTAGGGGTTGGGCGGGAATTTTTTTTTGGGAGTAAACATTTAGGGGAAATTGGAAAGGGGGGTGCTACCCCGGTTGGAAAATTTTTCGTGAATAAAATTTGGATTTTGTTGTTTTTGGGGTGAGGAACGGAAAGGAAAATTTGTGGTTTGGGGGAAATGATGCAATGTGTTTGGGGGGAAAGGGCTTTTTTTGCTTGTGTGTTTTGTGAAGGGGTTTTTTCCCGTTTGTTTGGGTTTTTAGGGTTTTGTGTACAGAGTGTGAGGAAGTGCCCCATTAAAGGTTCTGTCGGTCAAAAGAGCGTATCTGTTGGATGTTTTGAAATTGTTTTCCATTTGTGTTGGTTTTTTCCGGGTGAGGGTTCGTCCCCCCCCCCGGTTTGCCCCAGGTTTTCCCCCCCCCCTCCCCCTGGAGTGATGTGTGGGGTTGGTTGTGCTGGGGTTTGTAAGGGTTTTGGGGTTGATTGTTAAAGTTGTTTTGGGACGGTTTTAAATTTGATTTGGTAGTTTTGAGCGATTTTTTCAATTGATGTAAAGGGGTTTTTTTGGGTTTTTTGGGGAAGTTCGGTTTTTTAAAAAAGTGATGGGTCTTTTTCCTTTTCTTTTGGATTTTTTTGTTTTAAAATTTCCCCAAAATCAAAAATGGTTTGGCTGGATTTTTGTCTGTTGGGATTTTGTGTATTTGAGTTTTTGGGAGTGTTTGATTTCTTTAGGGCATGTTGGGGATAGTGAGAGGGTTTGCAAGGTTTTTTGTTTTTGGGGATTTCCCGTTACTTTTGCTCCCCTTTGCCCGGTTGAAGAAGGGGGTTTTTGGTTTCTTGCGTGAGCTTTTGTGGTGTTTTTGGGTTTGGGAAGGGGGTTTTGGGGAGGGTGGAGAGGGGTTGGTTTGGGGAGATGGGGTGGGGGGGGGTTTTGAGATTGTGTCACCAGGGGGAACAGGGGGGGGGGAAAAGGGGAGGAAGGTGAGTAGTCCCTTGGTCTGCTAAAGGAAGAAGGGGGGGCCAGGGGGAGTGGCGGTTTGTTACGTTTTCTTCCTTGGTGGAAAGGCACGGGGTTGAAGGGGGGGGGTTTGGGGGAAATTGGTTTTGAGGGTCGAGGGGAGGGTGGGAGGTTGGGTCAAAATCGTTGGTGGGGGTTGGAGGTGTTTGGCATCGGGAAAACAGGGGTGAAGTTTGGGGGGTTTCCCGGGGGTTGGGTGGGGTTTTGAGGGGAAAAGGGGGTTGGGGTTTGGGAAAAGGAAGATGAGGGAGGGGATGGGGTTCATGCCGGTTGTTGGGCTGGCGGGCCGGGGGTGGGTAAAGGGTTGTCCCTCCTCTGGCCAGTAAAGTGCGCGACTGCCGAATGTATGGCCAGAAAAGAGGGGGGAGGCCGAGTCGTTTCGGAAATAAAGTGCTTTAAAGTCCCCAGTTTTGCTGCGGTGAATTTTGTGCTCCCAGCCCCGGTTTTTTATTTTTAAAAAGGGTTTTCAAACCCTCCTTCTCCCCCATCCTGGCAAATTTTCCTTGCACAGGTAATGTGCCGGAAGAGGGGGTCACCATAAAATTGGTCGGGATTTCCCTTCCCCTGGAATAGCCTGAATGAATTTTTTCTCCAAGTTCAAGGGGCAATTTTTTGGGGGTTTTAAAATTTTGGGGACCTTTCCCCCGTTTGTTTTTGGTTTTTTTTAAAAATTCTTTTATTGTTGCGGTATTTTTCTAGGCTGGTTTGCCCACAGTACCCTTTTTTATTAAAATACAAATCGCCATAAAGGCCCAAGTTACCAGAATAGCCTCAAAAAGTTTTCGGGCAGGAGTCTTTTGGGGAACTTTTTTTGGGTTCTCCTTGGGCACACCCCTTTTGGGAGTTCATAAAAACGAGGGTGGGCCCCATAAATTGGGAGTATCCCTTTTTTATTTTTGTTATGTTAATTAGGAGAAGAAGGGGAGCCAAAGAGAAAAAAAACAACAAAAACCCCAACAAAAACAAAAAAAAAACCCCCCGAAACAAATAAAATGAAGAAAAAAAAGGCACAAACATTGGGGATAAAAGATCAATGTCTCTGCTTGTGTGGTGTTTTGTTTTGTTTTTTGTTTTTGGGGGTTTTATGTGGTGTGTGTTTGTGTGTGGGGTGGGTTTGAAGAAGTTTTAAGATCTCTTTTTAGCGACTGCCCCTGTTTAAACCCCTTTGAGGGTTTTGTGGGCGTTGACACAAGACAGACTGAACTTTTTCCCCACCGGGGGCCATTAGTTCTTTTTAAACATTTTGGGGTACGGGATAGTCCTAGTGGTTAGAATTGCGCTCGCAATCTGACAACCCGTGCTCGTTTCCCCCTTTTAAAGGGGGTTGTTTTCCCGGGGAGGTTTAAAAATCAGTGCAGCCTCAACTCCCCCCAAAAATTCCTTCGGAGAGTATAAAACCCGGGGGTCCCGGGGGGGCGAACGCACCCCGAACACTTGGCATATTTGGGGGACCCTGTTCCACTTTCAAATTTCCTCGATAAAAAAAAATACCCCCCCCCCCCCCCCCCCCCGCTGTCCCACATTTAATCTGTGACGGGGTGAAAACCCTGGTTAGGGCCCCTTGTGGTAAGCAAAGGCATAAAACAAAATCGATGTAGGGTTGGGACTGGGAATAAAAGCTGTTCGCAATTATATAAATGCGGTTGTTGGGGAGCGAGGTGTCAAAGACCTCAGCTTCTCCAGGACCCAGCATAATTGAGGGCGGCATATGTCATAGGAACCCCTTTGACTGCACTTAATACATGACATCATGCCCTGTTTGTTGTCTTGGAGAGCTTGGATTTGTAACCTCATCTGCAGAGTCTAAGGGAGTGGTATCAGTCAACTTTGAGGGGACAACCACCTGAGTGAATGCTTAAACCCACGCTCGACCCCAGACGCATAGATTTAAATGTGAGATAATGTAGACGTTGCTCAAACCACGTGGCCACTCCCCTCCCCTCCCCCAGTGGGGAAACACAGTCCATAAAACAGGAGCGTATTTAGCTTTAACCGAAATAAGTTTTTAAAAAAAACCACACAAAAAAACAACAACGAAATTTGTGGCCTGTCTGTTGATGACAAAACTGGCCAGACTTTGAGCGCGCCCGCGCACGCGCGCGCACGCACGCACGCACACACGCCCGCACACACGCACACACACCCACAAACACCCACAACACAACCGCACACGCACACACACAGCACATATGTTGTCCGTAAGAAAGACCTGTTTTCTTCTACCATCACTCGTAATTTACGAGCAGAGGCTGACGAGAAAACCTGATGTAATCCAAAAGGATGACTAAGAAAATTAGACAGGGTATTTTAGAGTGGTCTGGAGATCAGAGCTTTCCTTTTGTTCATGTCAGCAGCACTGTACAGCTTCTGTCAGTTGAAAAGCTCTGGAAATGAGATGCTGCTTTAAGACCCTGTGTGTCTCTTACAAAGAGTATCATAACAAATAAAACAAGCTTACAAAAATGTATGAAGATAATACTCTCTTTGAAGAACACTGTGGGGTCAGCCCTGTCCATCCTCTTTGTTTTCGATTGAGAGCAAGACTGACATTTCTGGCTGTGCCTTCGTCACATCCAGACGTCCTTCAGGGAAGTTTGACAGCTTCAATTTCATTGCAAATGGACTTCTGAGAGGAAGTTTACCAGCTTTAGAAGACTGAGAACAACCCAGACTTCTCTGATATATATTCATAACAATCTGGCCATGGTTTGATAAAACAGGGTACTTTGTTTTGGTTGTCTTTAAATGTCAGAATCCAATCCAAAATGCTGACTTCGAGGTCCAAAACATTTTCTTTTTGGTTTGGTTTACTCGTCATACATTTGCTGTTGTTGTTCTTTTTGATAATGTTAAAGCGCTTCTTTGAGGGCGAAAGCGGGTTTTAAATCCTCGTTTATCTTCTCCATGACATTGTTAAGTTGATGTGTTTATGTTGTTTGCTTTTCTAAGGACGCTTAAGAACACCTTGTCTTTTATGATCGATCATCAGACATCTGTTTTTGTTTGATCTTTGGGGAATTTCTACTGTCATCTTCTAGATTTCTCCAAATCCCAAAGGAATCACTAGGTATCACACTGAAACCTGTATGCAGTAGATCTTGGGCAATTCGAAGATGGGGCCCAGCTCTTCAGCTCTTTCACTCTAAGAAACTGCTTTTCATGTTACATTTTGGGTATTTTCTGTGGACTCCCTCTCCTTTACATCGCTTGATCAATCAGACTGTTAACCTTTGAATTACAGAAGCACCACTACCACATTGCCATGTTTTCTGCTACCTATACCTGTCTTCTGCTGCTGCTTTCTGGATGTTATAGCAACAATACAGTCGATATAAAATGGCAGGACTGCAGGCATTGACAACAGGCCTACAGAATACCAAAGACACGGCGAGGAGCTGTAATCAAGACCACAAATGTCATCTGCAACAAAACATGCCATAAGAGTGGCCCACGTCACGGACTTTTTCCAAGATAAACGATCCTCCCCTAAAACAAAATCTTCACCAATGCCATAACTGACACACTAACAGTTTAATGAGCCATGCAAGCAGAATCTTACTCAAAGTCAGATTATTACAGCTGCAAGTACATTCCCTTTATTTCTGAAACAAACAGGCTGGATTCTGCGCGGGCAGACTTGCCATTGCGCAGAACTTCAGTTACAAACCCTTTGTGAAAACACTCAAATATCAGACAGTTATACCTTAGTTGCAGAGACTTCACAACTGCGTTTGACAAAAACTGGCAGAAGGGACTATAGGTCACGGTAAGGATATTTTACATCGACCAGAAAGTGACCAGCACCGTCCAGCAACCTTATACCTTATATTCCAAATCAAACAATGTGGTACTTGCAAACAGCGTTGCTGGAGGAGTATTACTAGATTTCAGCTGGACTATATCAGGGCTACCATCTATCTCCCACACTTTTCAACATAGTTCTGGATTGCATCCAAACTAATAATTGAAGGTCATGTCAGTTAAGATGATACTGGAGGAAAAAGCATCTTGAGCCTTTCTTTTGCACTTGACATCGATAACCTTGCAGAGAGTGAACAAGAACCCGCCAAACTTGCCCTCCTCTTGCTCGCTTCCTTCTTTCCTATCGTTCCTTCCTTTATCTTCTTTTCTCTTGTTTAGTCTTTTACTTTTTCCTCCTCCTCTTCAATTTTGTTTTTATTTATTCTTGTCTTCGACAACTAGGCCACCCTTTTTGTCTCTCAGCCTTGATCTTGTCTTCATGTTCTTGTTTCTTTACCATTTATCTTTTTTTATCTAACTCTTCCTTTTGTCTTCTTCTTCTTCTCTACTTCTTCTTCTTCTTCTTCCTCTACTTCTTCTTCTTTCTCGTCTTCTTCTTCTTCTTCTTCTTCTCCTCATCTTCTTCTTCTTCTTCTTCTTCTTCTTCTTCTTCTTTCTTCTTTCTTCTTCTCTCCTCCTCCTCCTCCTCCTTCTTCATCTTCTTTTGCTTTGTCCTCTTTATCAGCGAGAGCAAGGACAGCAGTCATATATGTGATCTGAATAAGAAGGTACCCAACTTAAAGAAAACAAAGCAGCAATCAATCAGATGCTATATTTAATCCTAACGAATTATTGAACGAATGACCCTGATGGTGCTAGGAGTAGTTATCATGACTGTGGTGTTTCTGTTCTGTATCTTCATTATTTTGTTGCTGCTTTTTTATTTTTGAAGAAAAACCAGGAAGAAAAGAAAACAGATCCCAAAGAACAATGTCCGTTTGAAAGTCGGTGAAGAGACGAGAAGAGAATGATACATGAATACATTGACCGGAAACAGAGAATTTTTCCGTGGAATTTTTAATAAAAAAAAAAAAAGTTGTTGTTGTTGTTGGTGATGGTGGTGGCTATGGTGATGGTGGTGGTGGTGGTGTGTGTGTGTATGTGTGCGTGTGTGTGTGTTTTAAAGAAGGAAGCATTGCATGAAGGTAAAAATCTATGCACACTACACTATGTCTATGTAAAATTCCAGTTGATCAATGTACCATGCAGTGTACAAGTGAAGGTGTGTATTTGGCAGCTACGTGAACATAATTGACCACTGACTAAAATGTTGGAATCTGCATCGTCTATAGTACACACACACGCATACCACACACAGACACATACATACACATACACACACACATCAAGGGGGGAAAAACACTGACAGGTCCGTGGTATGGTTATAGTATAGTTCTAGATGTCTTGTGGCTTACTGGATTAGAGAGATTATTCCATCATTCTCGATATACAAGAATAAAATAAAATCAATAAAAATAAAAAGACGTTCAACTGCATCAACCTGATCAAAACTTTAACTGAATATTGTATTTGAAACTGGTCAGCACATCCCTTTAAATCAACACAGAGGAAAACGTGACTCAAAATATTGGCAATGACAATCATATCAACTAAATCAAAGTTCAGTTTGAGACTGTGAACGCAAAGTAAGTACTCCCCCACCAGTATAGTAGGCAGTGTTCCACAGGAAGTTTCTACAGGAAGTTTCCACACCGGGGGAGAGGTTCTTATTTCCGTTGAGCCTGTCCCTTTTTTACCGCTATAGATAGCCACATACAGAAGCAGCACACGTCTGAAAAGCAGACTAGTGGTTCTGGCAATGACACACTTGTGTATGTCTCTTGCTCACCCCATGCTACTGACAAAAGAACGGGATAGGATAGCACAGAAGTCGGAGTACTCACTCTACCCAAGTATAGGTTAAAGCAACGTTGCACGTGGTTACCTCTGGGATGGGTGACCAGCAACGCGCAAATCCTGCATAACGCAGTCAAGGGTCCAGGGCACAGTGCTAAAATTAGCCCCTTTCTTTTGACCTAGTCGGAGTTTGGTCCTTTCTACTCTATTGACACTAGTGGGTTGGAGTGGATAGCGGGGTAAAGGGAGCTGAGAGTGGTGATGTGGTGGTGGTGGGGGTGGGGGGGGGGGGGACGACAGCTGTGGACCCTTTCAGTGCCATGGCTTCAGGTCGTCGTCCGTTAACCCAAAGGGTGTTTTTTTGTGGGTTAGTATGTGTGTGTTCGAGTGTGCGTCGTGCGTGTGTGTTCGCCGCGCGTGTTGTGTGTGTGTGCCGTGCGTGTGCGCGCGGCGCGTGTGTGTGAGTGAGTGAGAGAGAGACTTTCTTTAACTTAAGGTCTGTTCACTCAAAGCGATATTAGACCACAAAAAGATGAAGATTTATACATCTGTGTCACACTTAGAAAAAGTGTGTGTGTATGTGTGTGCGTGCGCGCGCGCATGTACGTGTGTGTGTGCGTGTGTGGGAGTGTGAGTGTGTGCGTGTGTGTGCATGAATTTTGCCTCTCCGATTCTTTTTTTATTAAAAAAATGAAAAACCTAACGAATTTTATATCTGTTCTGTTATTCTATCAATGTCTCTGCTTAAATAAAAAAAAAAAACCACCAAATTTTTATTTAAAAAGACAAGATAAACAGAAATTTTAGACACGATCTGTCTGTTCATCCATGAACATTAGATTTTTTTTAATCATCATTGCTATCAGTTTTGCAAAAGGAAATATATCGCTGAACGGGTGGAGAACATTATACCAAACAAACAACAAAAAAAGAAATAATATTCACCACATGGAGATACCGGGGCCTGTCAGTAAAACTAGCATCCCAAACTTTCAGGACATTCTTGATGCAATTTCTCTTTTTTCTTTCCATCTCATTGTATATGCCCTTGTTGCTTTCTTACTGCCACCTCCTTCTCAGAGACCTAGTATTCTGCCTGTCTTGGGTCCATTCTCCTGCTTTTTTTCCCCATGTAAGACATTCAAAGGTAACAATTCTCTCCCACGCCGTAGTCCGAATGCGCTGGTCTTGACTTGTCAGCGCTTAAACGGCAGATCAACGCATTTTTGTTTGCCTCAAAAGACTGATAAAACTTGTTGCTGTTTGATCGTTCGACGTAGACGAAAGACGAAGAAATAAACTTAGAAGAAACGAAGATATTCCCTTTTGGTTTTATATTCGCTGGTTAAATTTTAGTACTCAGCATATTAGATTTCAAGAAAGATGAAATTCACTTCATTCACTCATCCCTTGGTCGGGACAACCGTTGGGGTACCCGCACGGACGCTGCAAGTGGACCGCCAAATGGTTCTGTCCTGGGCTGTTTTCAGGAGGCTTGTACGTGAGGCCGGTCCACTCTGATGTTGGATATCCAGCTTTTGCGTGTCGTCCCTGCCTCCTTGCACCTTCCACCATTCCCTGCAGGACTGTCTTGACAGGCTGTTATCTTGTAGTGTTGCCAAACCACTTCAGTTTCCTCTCGTTTGGACTGTATCTAGCAATGGTTCGGGGCCACCATTTGCCTCGATCTGCTGGCCAGACGTAGTCATTGGTGTTGCGGCCTCTGTAGGTGATGTTTCAGTATCCGCCTGAGCACTTCATCTCAAAGGCTTGAATGGACGTTCTAAATCGGCAGTAAGTGTCCATGCGTCACAGCTGTACAGGCCATGGATTAGACGAGTGCCCTTGTAGAGTCTGACCTTTAGTGTGGGTTCTGATGTTGTGTTTTCTCCACACTTTTCGCCAGCTTAGTCAAGAGGAGAGTGCTCACAGCAAGTCTGATCTCACCTCTGTGTGCTCGTGCCTTCTTGTGAAGACTGCTCCCAAGTACTTGAAAGTTTCCACCTCCTCTAGTGTCTCGCCACTCAATCTTGATGCTGGTGGGAGTGGCGGTGTGGTTACTTGTTCAATAGATCTTGCTCTTTTCGTGCTGATCTCCATACCGTGGGCATTGGCTGATGTTTCCAGTCTGGTGGTGAGATCTGGAGTTTTTCTTCTTCCTGCTGGCCATAGATCAATATCGACTGCGAATCGAAGTATTGCAGACTGCCCCCTACCTCCAATTGTGAATGTGTTCTAGAAAGCCAATGAGGGCCACCTGCATATGTTCACCCAGGAACACTTTGAAAAGAACGTGGATAGCGGGCAATCCTTGTCGAACTCAACTGAAGTCCGGAAGCACATATCCCGATTTCCTCCTACCCCAAGAGGACTGCACAGTGGGAGCTGTTCATACAGCGCCTGAGACTTGAATCAGGTCCTCGTCGAAGCTATAGTCTCTCATGACTGCACAGATCTTCTTGCCACACTCGATCGGAAGGCCTTCATGAATTCAATGAAGTTTGTTGTAGAGCTGTAGCTTATGTTGGGAGATGCTCTCTAAGAGCATTCTGATGTTGAAGATCTGTTCGACGTGCTTCGACCTGGTCTGAATCCTGCCTGTTCTTCTTATATGATTTTAATCTGCTGGTTGGTTTCAGTCTGTTAAGGCAATGCGTAAGCATAACTTTGCTGATGCTTTTCAGACTGATTGTTCTGTAATTTTGGCACTTCTACAGTCTCCCTTCTTGGAAGTGGAAACTATGATGGAATTGGGTCCACTGTTCAGGCTCACTCTTTGCTGTTCCAGATGCGTTGGCAGATGATTGATAATGCCTTGATCATCTCTGATGCCTCCGTTCTTGATGATCACAGCCGGGATGTTTGTCAATCCCTGGTGACTTGCCTCCTTTCAGTGATCTTACTGCTTCTTCTACCTACTCCTCCTGGGCACCTATGTGCTTCAGGGATCTGATGGGTCCTTGGATCTTGCCTCGTGAAGTTTGTTCGGATCAGCCTTCAGCTTGTAGTTGTACAGGTCTCCTGCAATATTCTGTCCAGCTCTCATGAATAGTGGCGCTCTCTGTAAGGCTGAACCCCTCTTTGTCTTCAATAACGAGGTCTTGGGCGCTGTGACTTGTTATTACAATTGAGGGTCTGGTACGCCTCTTTGCTGTCTCCTTTCGCCATTGCCTTCTCAACCTTGAGCATTGTTCTGACATCCATTTTTCCCATGGCCTCAGTTCATCTTCCTCTTGATTGACCTGTTGACTGTTCTATACTCTTCGCCTTTTGCTGGGTTTTTGTTCATCACTGTCTTTAGCTCCCTACGTTGGCGCACAGGTCCCGGATATCGGTGTAACCACGTTGGTTCTTTTTCCCTCTCTTTCCCAAGGATCTCCAGCGCTGTCTCCTTAATTGTACCTTGCTGAAGGTCTCAGTGAGGTGTTGCTGTCATCTTGGAGGAATTCAATGCTGCAAATCTGCCCCCTCATCTCAGCTTTAAAGATTTCACGACTCGGTTTCCTTCAGCTATTCATGTTAGAACCGCAGACGGGATTTCTCTTCTGGTGTCTTGTCTTCGCTTGATCTGTAGGTCATTAGTACCATGTCGTGGTCACAACCAATATCAGCGCCAGGGAAACTTCTGTCTGGTCTTTGTTTGAATGCTCGACTTAAATCGTTTGGGGGGCCAGATGTATTCTATCTGGTTATGTTTCTTTTCATTTTGGTGAGTGCCACGTCGTTCTACATGGATGTCTTGTGGTGTATAAGTGTTGGGACAGTAAGATTGTGGCTGCAAGCGAATCAAGAAGGTCTGAGACCTCTATCGTTTGTTTCGTCCACGCCAAACGGCCTAATGTCCCCTGCCATTGGTCTAAGTCCTCAGGTCGATCTGGCATTCCGAGTCGCCCTTGATCACGATAACAGTCCCTTCTTTGAGTTGTTTGATGGCGCGCTCCAATCTTCGTATAAAACTCGATTGCTTCATCATCGTTATCTGATGTAGGTGCATAGACTTGTATGATTGGTCAGTGTTGTGATGTTTTTGGCTGCGACACGCCATGGTAGTATCCGTCTGCATGAAATTGGGTACAGCCTTGATGAACTGTTATTCCTCTTCTTGTGACAAGAAATTCCTACTCCGTGTTGGTGTTTGGATGTCTTGTCGCCACTTGCATATTTGTTAACCCTCCTCTGTAGTTGCTTCGCCGAATTCCTGACCCAACGGAACTTCGGCCAGTCCCATTATTCCCGCTTCGTATCTTCGAAGATCGTTGGTAGCTTCTGACTTCCCACATGCGTGTAAGGTACGGATGGTTCCATGTACCAAGCAGTCCTTTCAGCCTGTAGTTTGAATAGCTGGTAGTTTTGCGTCCCAGTCGCATATTTTTCACCCTCCATCCCTGGAACCTCCAATGGCAGGCTCGGTTGTTGGTATTCCGGCCTCACCGATCGGCATGTCTTTTCCTTGCAGTGTTTGTCCTATGTATTTGTATTTTGCTGTGGGCGTGATTGCTTGGCGGCGCCCATCTCGCTCTCCAAGCTGCTATTTTCCATAGCTGGGGATTTTTTGGGTCGGGTAATATCTACCCCACTGAGAACTAGGTATAACTGGTTACAGGTTACCAGTAGCAGAGAAACACTCTGACTCTGACTAGAAAGATGAAATGATTAAATAAATGTAATAGAAATAGAGATGAGAGAGAGAGAGAGAGAGAGAGAGAGAGAGAGGAGAGAGAGAGAGAGAGAGAGAGAGAAGAGAGAGAGATAGAGATGAGAGAGGAAGAGACCTCTTTGACGCTTTGACCAATTTATTTGTCATTGCCCAATGTAGCCCGTTTGCAAGGGGGTTATACACACTTTCTTTTGAAATACAAATAAATACAAAGAATAGAATCACAAGAAGGCATTAACGTAAATGAAAACCAAAACACCAAAAAGAGCTCTTATAACGGATACGACTTTAAGCTCTGACGTAAACTCAGTTTCAAAATCACACAAATTAATAGCAAGGATGAACCCATAGGAACCAATAAGCAAATAACTAAAATAATGAAAAGAACATTCTAGATTGCTATATAGACCATCCATTGACATTGAATGTAAAATTTTCAAAAATATCTGTGCTGAGTCTACAGCGTAAATTATCATGTTTCTTTATGTGTTTCAAAATGCAGGAAGATTACATAATATACATGTAACTTCTATTTTAAGTCCACAAATATAATGCTAATTGGGAACCTTAGCGTAATTTGTCTTAATTTCAGTGCATCAGCAATAAACTTTGCAACCGATTTAGATCACAATATCATCAACGGAACGATAAATAGAAAAAATATCTTTCCTTCGCAAAAGCTTCGGAAGAGAGAGAGAAGAGAGAGAGAGCGAGATTAGAGAGATAGAGAGATGAGAGAGGAGAGAGAGAGAGAGAGAGAAGAGAGAGACAGAGAGAGAACAGAGATAGAGAGAGAGGTAGAGAGAGATAGAGAGGAGAGAGTAGGAGAGAGATAGAAGAGATAGAGAGAGAGAGAGAGAGAGAGAGAGAGAGAGAGAAGAGAACTCGAACTCGAACTCGAACGATTTATTCACAAAAAGGCCATTGGCCCAACATGAAGGGGTTGCCGAACTGCCTAGTAATTTGGTTTAAACACACAACGTCAACACTCACCCACAATACACACATACACACAACACACAAACACACACCCACACCCACACACACACACACCCACACCCACACACACACAGTGGGGGGGGGGGGGGGGGGGGGGGGCTGGGGAGCACACACAGACCAACATGTTACTGTATAACACAAAGTCCAGCTACAAAAATATGACTTAGGATTACATTATCTCTTATTCTGAAAGCTTTACACAAATATAAAGTGATTCTGCGCACAACCTCAGGATGACATGATTTCAGGAGTAAACATAGTCCTAAATAAATTAGAGATGTCTACGATATTTAACAGGGATGAAATTCTAGCCTAACATCCCAAATACTGACAGCCACAACACAAAATGTACTTCACCTCCGGAGCTTGCTTACATAATTGGGCATAGCAACACTGAAGGTCGTCAATACCATGTTCTCTGTATCTGAATTTAGAACATTTTATTTCTTGATACACCAAGTCCTAAACTTAGACATTATTCTTTCAAAATGTATATCCATATCAAGTTTTAGATAAGGTTTGACATCATGCGAACTTATAAATTGTCTGTACATTAAACAGATTCCTAAATATTTATATTCATTAATCACAGGCATGATATTTCCACTGTACAACCATTTTTCATGAGCAGCTAAATATCCACCTTTTCTGAATACAACGATATTACTCTTTCTCAGATTAACCTTAAGATCCAGTGCCGTTGCAGCACTGTTTTAAGCTGTTTAACTGCTTTTGAAAGCCTACACTGTTTCATATAAACAGGATAACATCACAGCAAGCAGAAGATAAACAACTCTGATAAATCTGGGGGAAAGTTGCACCCTGTTTACGCATTATTGATAATGTTCTCTGCTAACTCATTGATAAAAACAGAAAACAATAAGGGGCTACATACATCACCCAGTTTTTTAACACCAGTGTTACAGTATATTATGTCAGTCACTTAGTTCACATCTTAATCTGCTAGAATCTCTGACATCTGATACATGTCTCTCAAACATCGTAGTAGTTTACATTCACACCATATTTGGTAGGAAATAGGCCACAACAAGTTCCGTAAACAGAATCAAATGCGTTGTTCAAAGTCAATAAATGCTACATATAGCTTACGGGTAATGAGAAAACTGTTTTCTGTACAAATGCAAGCAGAGTAAACATATGATCTATAGAGTGAGAATCCTCCTCTTAAAACCAGCTTGGAGCTCCACCTGTAATATTATTCTATCATGAACCATTTCTTGCGAAACCTATGTTTTAATATAGTACTAATATATCTATACTACATTTTAATGTCTATAAAGAAAATTTCCCCCGTAGTTATTAGGGTTAATCAACAGAGAGAGGAGATGAGAGAGAGAGAGAGAGGAGATAGAGAGAGATAGAGAGAGAGAGAAGAGAGAGATAGATAGTGGAGAAGAGAGAGAGAGAGAGAGATGGAGAAGAGAGGAGAGAGATAGAGAGACGACAGACAGACACACGCAGACAGAAATAGAGAGTACAAGGAAACTGAATAAAGTAAAGAACAGTAAAATAAAATATACGAAACAGCATGTTATAGAAATACAGAAAGCAATACGCCCCCCCCCTCCAAAGAAGAAGAAGAAGAAGGTACGGAATGAAAAGAGCATAAAATGAAATAGACCTACTAAATTATCCGTTTTATCCATCCGTTATTATCATTCTTAATTCTACATTTGCTGAAATAGATAGACATAAAACAGAATTAATCAAACCTGGAAATAACCTAACCAAAATGAATAATTGGAAAAGAAAATTTAACATATTACATGAGATGCATCATACTAGAGGTAGATTTTGATAAAGATCAAACGAACAATACAAAAAGCATAGAGCAAAATAAAGCACTACAAATCAAGTAGTTACCATTTCCTCTTCCCCTTCTGAAAAAACGCCCCCCCCCCCCCTCAAAGAACCCAACTTAAGAAAAGATAGAAAAAGTTTTTAAAACGAAATAAAATTTTCTTCCACATTTTGAATAACCTCCGATTGATATTACATCCAGATACGATGTCATCATCAAGCCATTCATAATGCGACAATAGAAGGATGAAACATGTATCACAACATAATATAACAGGAAAGAGACAAATAATGATAAAAGGACCAAAATAGGCCCGAAGAAAGTCCAAACTAAACTAAACTGAAACTAATCCCTTTCGTCCGAACGCCAACAGCAACTCCATAGGCCGCTGACACTCCGTGAACACTGAAGGTCTCCAGGGGTCCAAGAGTTTGTCCTCATCGGCAGGTCATTAGGCCAGATATCGGCCTCAGGTTTTGGTGTGTTGATAGACAGGTCTGGAAGGAAGTGGTTCCACTGTTCATTTGAGAAGTGCCACAGGGAACGCATGCAGAATCGCCATAGGGAACGGTAGGCAGAACAGAAAGATAGAAAGATTAGGTGAACATGGTAAAGAAGAACAACAGAAACAAAAGAACAAACAGAAACAAAAAATAAAAAAAAGGAGAAAACAATGAACAATAAAATAAGAAGAAAACGCAAGAATAATAAGAAGAAGAAAAGAAGACGAAGAAGAAGAAAAGAAGAGAAGAAGAAGAAAAGAATAAGAAGAGAGAAGAAGAAGTAGAAGAACAAGAAGAAGTAAGTAGAAGAAGAAGAAGAAAAAAGAAGAAAAAGAAGAAGAAAGAAGAAGAAGAAGAAGAAGACGAAGAAAGAAGAAGAAGAAAGGAAGAAGAAGAAGAAGAAGAAGAAGAAGAAGAAAAAGAATAAGAAGAAGAAGAAGAGAAGAAGAAGAGAAGAAGAAGAAGAAGAAAAAGAAGAAGAAGAAGAAAAAATATAAAAACCCCGACACCGTTCCAACGGGAATTTTTTTACTCTGGATTAAAACCAGTGCGAATCCACTCCCACTAATGTCCTTTTGGATTAGACTAGAAACTGAGGCCCCGACTGCAAACGCATGCAGATTCTTTCATCTAACACACACAACACACACACAACACACCACAACACACACACAACACACACACAACACACACAACACACACACACCCACACACACACACACACACACACACACACACACACACACACACACACACACACACCCCCACACACACACTGACACACACACACACACACACGTTAGAAAAAAACCCTATTCCGCATTTAGAAGTGAAGGGCCATGGTGGCGATGGAACGGAAGAAACCATTTACAATGCACACAATGGCTGGATGTAAATAAGCACGAGAATTGTAAATTCCATATCCGCGAGTTAAAGACTGCATACAAAGATAAATAAACACACACAACACACACATACACTCGTAAACACACGCACGCGCGAGCTCCGCACACACACAAAACACACAAACATACACCCGCACGCGCACATGCATCCACACCCACATACACACCCCTCACACACTCACTCACTTACTCGCTCACTTCCACCCACACTCTCAATCACCACACCCACACCCCACACACTCACACACTCATCACAAACACACACTCTAGACACACCCACACACACACACCCACACTCACACCCACTCTCTCCTCCTCTCTATCTCTCTCTCTCCCCCCAAAAGTACTTCGGCATAGAAACTGGTACTAAACGCACGCAGAACAACTTGCGCACACGTTAAAATCCTTTCCGCTTTTCGAAAGAGTAGGCCATTGTGTGCCGTGGAACAGATGTCAACTTACAAAACTGCATACACACGGGGACTGGCATGTAAAAAGGCACATCATGCTTTTTCCATTATCCTCGATATAAAAGATTAAAAAATAAATAAATAAATCAACGCACACACACACACGCACACGCAACGCACGCACAAACACACACACACACTCACACACACACGCACACACTTTTCATATTCCAAAATCCTAAAATTCCTAGCGCCCAACTCCAAAACAACAGCAAAAACATCTCAGGCACACTCTTTGCATACAAAGCACACACCACCCTTATCAAGTCTGTAAAAGAGATTTAAGAGATTGATGATAATCCTATAGAGGATTCCACTGCATATCACCGTACACAAATTGAGAATGTCATTCACGATCAACTGTGCTAAGTGGATTTCAAATGGGAAATTTTATGTAACAAAATGAGCGTATCACATATTTTTGTATTGTTTTGGTTTCTATAATGGTCTTTTTTGAGGGTGTGTGAATCTAACTTCATGATAATCTGATCATGCGTTTGAGGATTCCTTTGGAATCATGCGGTTAGAAATAAGTGATAAATAAAGGATACTACATGTGCCCCTCACAGAAAAAACGAGAGAGATAAATTGTTCTCTATTATGAAGAAAAGTGATTGGCGGATGTAACCGTTTCTGGCTTGTCTTCGTTTTCACTCTTTCTGTTCTCTCTCTCTTCTCTCTCACTCTTTTGTGTGTCTGTCTGACAGTCGTCACGTATTTGGGTTGGGGGGGGGGGGGGGGGGGGGGTGGTGTGGATGTGTGGTGAGGGGGGTGGTGTGTGTGTCCCTCTTCACTCACAATCACCCCTCTCTCTCTCACTGCCTCACAACCCCCCTCTCCTCTCACTGCCTCACCTCACTCTCATCTCTCTCCCTCCTTCTTATCTCTCTTTTCATTCTCATTATTCTCTCATTCTCGCTCCAGCATCAGGAAATGATACAACTGTCCTCATCATCCCTTTTGTCTGTCCAAAGTTAAACCCCCCCCAACCAAACAAACAACGAAAATTTCAGAATACCCGGGGGGTGGTCTTCAAATGCTGAAACTATGATATTGATTGATATGAAGCAGCAGCAGCATCCTTCATTGTCAAGCCAACAGGCTTGACTGCTTTTACCCTCAGCAGATGCCCCACAGCATTCTCGGCATCTTCCTCTGTCCCTTACTGCACCTGATTACAGACAGGGATCTGCGGCTCCCTCATTCAGTGCTGTCCGCCACACACAGCCACCGGCCTTGGAACCACACGGTCTGTGGTCAAAGAAGGGAAGGGATTTGAGTGAGTGGGAAAGTGAAGATTTGATAAAAGTATGAGGTGCAAGTTGTGGTTATATGTGTTGTCGGAGTAATTTTGTTTTTGACAGCTTCTGAGAGAGAAAGAGGATGAGAGGGAGGAGATAGAAGGTGGTGTGAGACCGAAGAAGAAGAGATGGGAAAGAAGAGAAGAGTGAGATGGGAGAGAGAGAAGAGGAGAGAGAGATAGAGAGAGAGAGGGAGTAGAGATAGAGAGAGAGCAAGAGAGAGAAGAGAGAGAGATAGATAGAGAGTAGAACACAACTCGAATATTTTATGTAATTCAAAAAAAAGGAATGCAAAGAGAAAGTAAGGAAAGAGAATAAAAAAAAAGAGAATTTAATAGAAATAAAAAAAAAGAATTTAAAAATTAATAAGCAAAAAGCATAATAAAGTTGGAAACAACAGAAATCGCTACGAGATGAAAACCACTTGAACCCCCCTTCGACCCCCTCTCACCCTTCCCCACCAGGAGCTCAGCCTGCGCGCAAAAAGAGAAAGTCCCCTGCCTACGCAAGCCCTCTATACTGTCCACTACAAGTATACCCACCCTAAATAGCACTAACCTAATCCTCCATGGGTCAGTGCAGGTGAGTGACAAGTCCATACTGAATAAAACGAAAAAACCGATCACATGGATTCCAACGCACATATCACCGCACGAACAGACACCACGGCAACAATATAGTTTTTACCAGTAAACATCAAAATACATTAAAAAAAAGCTACACTGAAATTTAAACAAAAACAACACGCCAGGACACAGGAAAAAAATGGTGCACAGCTCTTGTGTGGCTACAAGCTCTCCTCAATGGCAAGCATCCCGACTTTCCACGCTGAGAAATCAGCCGTGATTAAAATAGGATATACATAAATAGTAGGAGGAGGAGGATGAAGGAGGAGGAGGAACAAGAAGAACATTCAAGAAGATTAAAATGCAACGAAGAAGTTCAAAGAAGAGGAATAATACAAAGAAGATGGGAAATAAAGAAGACTGCAAAGAGGAATGAATGCAAAGAAGAAGAATTCGCAGAATACATTATTTCTTTCTTTCTTTCTTTCTTCCTTCATTCAATCCTTCCGTCCGTCCGACCTTCCTTCCTTCCTTCCTTTCTTCCTTCCTTTCTATCTATCAATCTATCTATCATAACTACTATCTATCTATCTATCTATCTTATCTATCTATCTAACTATCTATCTATCTATCTATCTATCTATCTATCTATCGTATCAATCTATCTAACCATCTATCTATCTATCCATCATCTATCTATCTAACTATCAATCGAAGTATCTCCCTTCCTCCTTCCGTTCCTTCTTTCCTTCCTCCTTTGTTTTGTTTGTTTGTTTTGTTTCTTCCTTCCTTCTTTCCTTTCCTTCAGTTTATTTGTTTGTTTGTTTCCTTTTTTTTCTTCCTTCCGTGCCATCCTTCCTTCGATGTTTTGGTTGTTTTCATCGTTCTGTCGTTTGTTTCTTTTATGTCTTTTCTTCTTTCAATCTTCCTTCCTTCCATCCTTTTCCTTTTCTTCTTCCCTTCCTTCATTCATTACCTCCCCTTCCTTTGTTTGTTTTGTTTCTTCGTTTGTTTGTTTGTTTCTTTGTTTCTTTCTTCTTTCTTTTATCTTCTTTCTTTCTCTCTTTCTTTCTTCCTTCTGCCATTCTTTCCTCCTCCTATCTTTCTTTTTTGTATTTGGGTTGTGATTTTTGCTTCGGTTTTTGCTTTCTCACCTTTTTCTTTTCTCTCTCCTTTTTTTTTTTGGGTGGGGGGAGGATTGTAACCAGAACAGTGAGCCTTTTTTGCCATCACGTGAATAGTGTTTCGTCTCTGTCGACTGATGTCGAAAAAAAAAATTAAAAGCAGAGATGTGAAATCAGGTCATTTCAACGGCCCACAGCTGCTGTGCCGACCACTGTACTGCTGAGATCATTCTGTGAAGATCTCTGAAGACATGACGTTCAACATTTTGTTTGGTGAAGACCAAAGAAGCGAGATCGCGTGAGATTTCTTTTTGTTTTTTCTTCTTCTTCTTCTTCTTTTTCTTTTTCTTCTTCTTCTTCCTCCTCTCCTCACCTCTTCTTCTTTTTTTTCTTTTTCTTCTCTTCTTCTTCCTTCTTCATCTTCTACTCTCTAATCTTCAACTTCTTCTTCTTCTTCATCTCGCAATTCAGTCTTCTTCGCAATCTTTCTTTTTTCTTCTTCGGGATGAGAATATGTCTTTATTGTAATCAGAGTAGTGACTGGCCTGCCTGTGATGTTGCTGGCTGGCTTTTCTCAGGGTGTGCCCAATCCTTCCCCAACTCCTGCGCCGGATTTCATTTTCGGCTGGCAGCTGTTGGTACGTTTGCCACAGGTCTGCATTGCTGATGTGTCGTGCCAGTGGATCAGGAGGATTCGCTCAGGCAGCGTTGATGAAGGTCTTCCAGCACTCTTGATGGTGGTCTTTGTTTGTGCCTCAAGTCCTCCGCTTCATATAGTAGGACTGACTGACGTTGGAGTTGAACAGCTGATTCTTTGTGCGGGTCGACACCACCTTGGAGCTCCAGATGGTTTCATCAGCTTGCAAGTAACCTGCCCTCGCCTTGCCAATTCTTGCTCTGACGTTCTGCGTCTTGAGCGCCCTCATGTTAATGATGCAACCCAGGTACGTGAATGTCCCTCCACTTCTTCCAGCTACTTCCATTTGTGTGACTGGGTCCTCACACACTGCGTTGATCTTGGAAATCTTGGTATGCCTTCATGGATCTTGAGACCAACTTGTAATGAGGTGGCTGCTAAGTTCTTGTGTCCTTGTCCTGCAACTGTTGGCGGCTGTGAAAGCAGGAGCCAGGTTGCGTCTGCAAAGTCAAGATCAACCAGCTGGTCCCACAAGTGTCCCACTGGATTTCCATTTCTTCTGCATCCGTTGAAGTCTTCATGTCCCCAATCGATCACCAGGAGGAAGAGGAAAGGTGACAGGCAGACAGCCTTGTCTGAACTCCGTGTCTTCAACTCAAAGCTGTTTGTGAGGTTGTCTCCATGGACACCCGGGAGGTCATCTCATTCATAGTAGTTCTTGATCAAGTTGACCAGTTTTGGTTTGGCACGCCATGGTGGCGAAGGCAATTTCCAGAGGGTGATGCGTCCACACTGTCAAAGGCTGACCTCATAATCAACAAAGTTGATGTATAAAGATGAGTTCCACTCTAAAGATTGCACAACGTGATGCGCAAGGTGGGCAATCTGATCTAAGCATGATCTGTTACTGGCGGAAGCCGGCCTGTTGGTCTCGGAGGAGAAGGGCGACAGCAATTTTCATTCTCATGAGTAGGATCCTGTTAAAGACTTTTATCCAGGCACCGACAGAAGCATTATCCCTCTATAGTTGGCACAGTTACAGAGGACTTCTTTCTTAGTAGCTTGATGAGGTAAGTCCCTCCTTCCAGTCTGATGGTACTTCTTTCCTCTTCCAAATCTTCCCAAAGAGAGGTAACAGCATCACTACCGTGGTCTCCAGTCTGCCTAGAGTGCTTCGCTGGTATTTTGTCTCGGATCCTGCTGCTTGCCAATTCTCACATTTTGATGGCTTTCTGATCTCCTCCCTGGTGGTGCTCCAGTTGATGACTAGATCTCTATCAGCAGGGTCCATCCGGGGGATTGAAGGGACGGTCTGTTCAGAGTTCCTCAAAGTGCCCTGCCATCTGTTCAGTGCCCCTCTGTTTCCCAGGATGGTGTTTTCATTCTGTCTTGACTGGTCCGCTTCAGGCCCTGCTGACTTCCCTTATAGTTTCTTAGGTTGATCATACAGCAGCTTCCTGTTGATACTGGCTGCTGCTTCCTCGCTTCCTCTGCCAGGCCTGTCCGATGTACTTGCGCATGACTTTCTGCGCGTCCTCTTGACTTCTCAGGGGGGGGGGGGGTGTTTGGCTTCTGTGAAGACTGCTTGTGCCTTGTCCTTTGGCTCTCTTTCCCGGCTGTTGTTTTACTGCTGCTTTCCTCTGCTTTCTCTTTTCAATCCTTGCCCATTGTGACTGCCGAGATCCATTCCTTCTGTGGTGTCTCTTGGGGGCCCACCTAACTTCCAACAAGTTGATGTCAGTGTCTCTTTCACTTTCTTCCACTGGCCTCGATGTCAGTCCTCTTCTTCAAGCAGTTCTTGTAGTACTTGGTACTGTTGGTGAGGGACCGTTTGAATTCCTTCATTTATGTTGTGTCATTCAGCAGCTGGTGTTGTACTTCTGCCTTTTAGTTGTTGCTTCCATCCAGTTCTTCTTCAGTCTGTTAGCTTCAGCTGGCTACCAAAAGGTGGTTGTCAGATGCAACGTCTGCTCCTCTTTTCACCCTTACATCCTGTAGTAGATCTCCAGATTTTCCTTCCATGCAGATATGGTCGATCTGTTGTCAGTCACATGATTTGGTGATACCCAGTGGCCCTTATTTACTCCTTCTGTGGGGAAAAATCTGCCACCGATTACCAGATTGTTTGAAAGCACATGAAGTCTGCAAATCTCTCGCCATTCCTCATTCATCCTCCTAATCCGTGCTTCCATCACTTCCTCGCATCCCGTGTTGTCTTGTCCCGTCTTGCATTGAAATCACTCCATGAGGATGTTTTATATCTTTTCTGGTTACTTGGCAATGAACGTTTCTCCAGTCTGTCGTAAGAAGTGATCTGTTGCTTCTTCACGCCGTCATAGTTGGCGCATAACACTGGATGAAGTTCATATCCTGATCTCTTCTTCTTAGTCCCCTGAAGGATGCCGCAATGATTCTTGATCCGTGTGCTTCCCCATCCTATCAGGGCTTGCTGCGGCAGTCTTGACATCATGAGCGCTACGCCTTCTGTGTGTGGAGCGTTGACTTCTTCATGGTCCAGAATAAAGCTGCATCTCTCCATGAGCAGTCTCCATTGTCCTACTGTTTCCAATGGGTCCTCACTGATGCCAGCAATATGAGTTTGTACTTTATCATCTCTGCTGCTTACTTGTGTTGTTTTTTCCCGTCTCATACATGGTCCTCACATTCCATTTTTCCGACGTTGTATGGGTCCTGGTCATAAAATGGGGTGTGTCGGCCTTGTGGATTTCCCGTAGACTCACGGCTTCACCACATGGCGTCAACATCCTCTTGGCGAGGACCTTCCTCTCCCAGGCAGTCGTCTCTTGTCATTTGTTGGCGTTTCTGTAGCAAACTTTGTTTTCGTACGGTGGGTTGCTAGCCCCACGCCTACCCTCCTCCTTTCTCATCGGGCTGGGTACCGGCAATGGCCAGAGTTAAAGAAGAAATTAAGAATAAGAATTCAATTGCAAAGTAGAAGAGAAATGAAAGAAACAATGTAAAAAAAAGGAAAAAATCACAAGGAAAAAAGAAGAAGGAAACAAGGAATATAGAAAAGTAAACCAAGAAAAGATGAAAAAAAAGCAACCCCGAAAAGACATTTGAAAAGTGATTGAAAAAAAACCCCTCTGCCTTGGGACATTGGAGGATGCCAAAGCGCAAAGCCTGTATTTTTAACTGTATGTAAAATACTTGCATTGACACACGAAGAAGAAAGAAGTAAGATCAAAGAGCGTACAACACATATTCATGCATAATACATGTGATTGCACACACGTTTGCGAGTGTGTGTGTATAAGAGTGTGAGTACACATGGCTGAGTATGTGGTTTTTCTCTGTGTGGTGTGTGACTCTGTGTGTGTAGGTGTTTGTGTTGTACGCGCACGTTCGACTGTGTGTGTATGGTGTGTGATGCCGTGCGCGTTCGTGTGAGGAGTGTTGTGTGTGAGAGAGAAGAGAAAGAGTAAACCATCTCCCAAACGAATTAAAAAAACCAGATTAACAAAAACCTAGAAAAGAAAAAGAAAGAAGGGCAGAAAAAAGCGAAGACAAGAAGAAAGAAATGAAGAACAGAAAGAAAGAAAGAGAGGAAAGAAGACAAGAAAGAAAGAAAACTGCGCATATTTGTCAAAGGCCCTTTTCAACCTTGCAAATTGACTGCCTTTGATGAGGGAAATTATCCAGAGATGAAACATTTAATATGTTATGTGTGTGTGTGTGTGTTGGTGTGTGTGTGTGTGTGTGTGTGGGTGTGTGTGTGTGTGTGCGTTTTTTTGTGGGTTAGTATGTGTGTGTTCGAGTGTGCGTCGTGCGTGTGTGTTCGCCGCGCGTGTTGTGTGTGTGTGCCGTGCGTGTGCGCGCGGCGCGTGTGTGTGAGTGAGTGAGAGAGAGACTTTCTTTAACTTAAGGTCTGTTCACTCAAAGCGATATTAGACCACAAAAAGATGAAGATTTATACATCTGTGTCACACTTAGAAAAAGTGTGTGTGTATGTGTGTGCGTGCGCGCGCGCATGTACGTGTGTTTGTGCGAGTGTGGGAGTGTGAGTGTGTGCGTGTGTGTGCATGAATTTTGCCTCTCCGATTCTTTTTTTATTAAAAAAATGAAAAACCTAACGAATTTTATATCTGTTCTGTTATTCTATCAATGTCTCTGCTTAAATAAAAAAAAAAAACCACCAAATTTTTATTTAAAAAGACAAGATAAACAGAAATTTTAGACACGATCTGTCTGTTCATCCATGAACATTAGATTTTTTTTAATCATCATTGCTATCAGTTTTGCAAAAGGAAATATATCGCTGAACGGGTGGAGAACATTATACCAAACAAACAACAAAAAAAGAAATAATATTCACCACATGGAGATACCGGGGCCTGTCAGTAAAACTAGCATCCCAAACTTTCAGGACATTCTTGATGCAATTTCTCTTTTTTCTTTCCATCTCATTGTATATGCCCTTGTTGCTTTCTTACTGCCACCTCCTTCTCAGAGACCTAGTATTCTGCCTGTCTTGGGTCCATTCTCCTGCTTTTTTTCCCCATGTAAGACATTCAAAGGTAACAATTCTCTCCCACGCCGTAGTCCGAATGCGCTGGTCTTGACTTGTCAGGCGCTTAACGGCAGTGCAACGCATTTTTTGTTTGCCTCAAAAGACAGATAAAACTTGTTGCTGTTTGATCGTTCGACGTAGACGAAAGACGAAGAAATAAACTTAGAAGAAACGAAGATATTCCCTTTTGGTTTTATATTAGCTGGTTAAATTTTAGTACTCAGCATATTAGATTTCAAGAAAGATGAAATTCACTTCATTCACTCATCCCTTGGTCGGGACAACCGTTGGGGTACCCGCACGGACGCTGCAAGTGGACCGCCAAATGGTTCTGTCCTGGGCTGTTTTCAGGAGGCTTGGTACAGTGAGGCCGGTCCACTCCTTGATGTTGGATATCCAGCTTTTGCGTGGTCGTCCCTGCCTCCTTGCACCTTCCACCATTCCCTGCAGGACTGTCTTGACAGGCTGTTATCTTGTAGTGTTGCCAAACCACTTCAGTTTCCTCTCGTTTGGACTGTATCTAGCAATGGTTCGGGGCCACCATTTGCCTCGATCTGCTGGCCAGACGTAGTCATTGGTGTTGCGGCCTCTGTAGGTGATGTTTCAGTATCCGCCTGAGCACTTCATCTCAAAGGCTTGAATGGACGTTCTAAATCGGCAGTAAGTGTCCATGCGTCACAGCTGTACAGGCCATGGATTAGACGAGTGCCCTTGTAGAGTCTGACCTTTAGTGTGGGTTCTGATGTTGTGTTTTCTCCACACTTTTCGCCAGCTTAGTCAAGAGGAGAGTGCTCACAGCAAGTCTGATCTCACCTCTGTGTGCTCGTGCCTTCTTGTGAAGACTGCTCCCAAGTACTTGAAAGTTTCCACCTCCTCTAGTGTCTCGCCACTCAATCTTGATGCTGGTGGGAGTGGCGGTGTGGTTACTTGTTCAATAGATCTTGCTCTTTTCGTGCTGATCTCCATACCGTGGGCATTGGCTGATGTTTCCAGTCTGGTGGTGAGATCTGGAGTTTTTCTTCTTCCTGCTGGCCATAGATCAATATCGACTGCGAATCGAAGTATTGCAGACTGCCCCCTACCTCCAATTGTGAATGTGTTCTAGAAAGCCAATGAGGGCCACCTGCATATGTTCACCCAGGAACACTTTGAAAAGAACGTGGATAGCGGGCAATCCTTGTCGAACTCAACTGAAGTCCGGAAGCACATATCCCGATTTCCTCCTACCCCAAGAGGACTGCACAGTGGGAGCTGTTCATACAGCGCCTGAGACTTGAATCAGGTCCTCGTCGAAGCTATAGTCTCTCATGACTGCACAGATCTTCTTGCCACACTCGATCGGAAGGCCTTCATGAATTCAATGAAGTTTGTTGTAGAGCTGTAGCTTATGTTGGGAGATGCTCTCTAAGAGCATTCTGATGTTGAAGATCTGTTCGACGTGCTTCGACCTGGTCTGAATCCTGCCTGTTCTTCTTATATGATTTTAATCTGCTGGTTGGTTTCAGTCTGTTAAGGCAATGCGTAAGCATAACTTTGCTGATGCTTTTCAGACTGATTGTTCTGTAATTTTGGCACTTCTACAGTCTCCCTTCTTGGAAGTGGAAACTATGATGGAATTGGGTCCACTGTTCAGGCTCACTCTTTGCTGTTCCAGATGCGTTGGCAGATGATTGATAATGCCTTGATCATCTCTGATGCCTCCGTTCTTGATGATCACAGCCGGGATGTTTGTCAATCCCTGGTGACTTGCCTCCTTTCAGTGATCTTACTGCTTCTTCTACCTACTCCTCCTGGGCACCTATGTGCTTCAGGGATCTGATGGGTCCTTGGATCTTGCCTCGTGAAGTTTGTTCGGATCAGCCTTCAGCTTGTAGTTGTACAGGTCTCCTGCAATATTCTGTCCAGCTCTCATGAATAGTGGCGCTCTCTGTAAGGCTGAACCCCTCTTTGTCTTCAATAACGAGGTCTTGGGCGCTGTGACTTGTTATTACAATTGAGGGTCTGGTACGCCTCTTTGCTGTCTCCTTTCGCCATTGCCTTCTCAACCTTGAGCATTGTTCTGACATCCATTTTTCCCATGGCCTCAGTTCATCTTCCTCTTGATTGACCTGTTGACTGTTCTATACTCTTCGCCTTTTGCTGGGTTTTTGTTCATCACTGTCTTTAGCTCCCTACGTTGGCGCACAGGTCCCGGATATCGGTGTAACCACGTTGGTTCTTTTTCCCTCTCTTTCCCAAGGATCTCCAGCGCTGTCTCCTTAATTGTACCTTGCTGAAGGTCTCAGTGAGGTGTTGCTGTCATCTTGGAGGAATTCAATGCTGCAAATCTGCCCCCTCATCTCAGCTTTAAAGATTTCACGACTCGGTTTCCTTCAGCTATTCATGTTAGAACCGCAGACGGGATTTCTCTTCTGGTGTCTTGTCTTCGCTTGATCTGTAGGTCATTAGTACCATGTCGTGGTCACAACCAATATCAGCGCCAGGGAAACTTCTGTCTGGTCTTTGTTTGAATGCTCGACTTAAATCGTTTGGGGGGCCAGATGTATTCTATCTGGTTATGTTTCTTTTCATTTTGGTGAGTGCCACGTCGTTCTACATGGATGTCTTGTGGTGTATAAGTGTTGGGACAGTAAGATTGTGGCTGCAAGCGAATCAAGAAGGTCTGAGACCTCTATCGTTTGTTTCGTCCACGCCAAACGGCCTAATGTCCCCTGCCATTGGTCTAAGTCCTCAGGTCGATCTGGCATTCCGAGTCGCCCTTGATCACGATAACAGTCCCTTCTTTGAGTTGTTTGATGGCGCGCTCCAATCTTCGTATAAAACTCGATTGCTTCATCATCGTTATCTGATGTAGGTGCATAGACTTGTATGATTGGTCAGTGTTGTGATGTTTTTGGCTGCGACACGCCATGGTAGTATCCGTCTGCATGAAATTGGGTACAGCCTTGATGAACTGTTATTCCTCTTCTTGTGACAAGAAATTCCTACTCCGTGTTGGTGTTTGGATGTCTTGTCGCCACTTGCATATTTGTTAACCCTCCTCTGTAGTTGCTTCGCCGAATTCCTGACCCAACGGAACTTCGGCCAGTCCCATTATTCCCGCTTCGTATCTTCGAAGATCGTTGGTAGCTTCTGACTTCCCACATGCGTGTAAGGTACGGATGGTTCCATGTACCAAGCAGTCCTTTCAGCCTGTAGTTTGAATAGCTGGTAGTTTTGCGTCCCAGTCGCATATTTTTCACCCTCCATCCCTGGAACCTCCAATGGCAGGCTCGGTTGTTGGTATTCCGGCCTCACCGATCGGCATGTCTTTTCCTTGCAGTGTTTGTCCTATGTATTTGTATTTTGCTGTGGGCGTGATTGCTTGGCGGCGCCCATCTCGCTCTCCAAGCTGCTATTTTCCATAGCTGGGGATTTTTTGGGTCGGGTAATATCTACCCCACTGAGAACTAGGTATAACTGGTTACAGGTTACCAGTAGCAGAGAAACACTCTGACTCTGACTAGAAAGATGAAATGATTAAATAAATGTAATAGAAATAGAGATGAGAGAGAGAGAGAGAGAGAGAGAGAGAGAGAGGAGAGAGAGAGAGAGAGAGAGAGAGAAGAGAGAGAGATAGAGATGAGAGAGGAAGAGACCTCTTTGACGCTTTGACCAATTTATTTGTCATTGCCCAATGTAGCCCGTTTGCAAGGGGGTTATACACACTTTCTTTTGAAATACAAATAAATACAAAGAATAGAATCACAAGAAGGCATTAACGTAAATGAAAACCAAAACACCAAAAAGAGCTCTTATAACGGATACGACTTTAAGCTCTGACGTAAACTCAGTTTCAAAATCACACAAATTAATAGCAAGGATGAACCCATAGGAACCAATAAGCAAATAACTAAAATAATGAAAAGAACATTCTAGATTGCTATATAGACCATCCATTGACATTGAATGTAAAATTTTCAAAAATATCTGTGCTGAGTCTACAGCGTAAATTATCATGTTTCTTTATGTGTTTCAAAATGCAGGAAGATTACATAATATACATGTAACTTCTATTTTAAGTCCACAAATATAATGCTAATTGGGAACCTTAGCGTAATTTGTCTTAATTTCAGTGCATCAGCAATAAACTTTGCAACCGATTTAGATCACAATATCATCAACGGAACGATAAATAGAAAAAATATCTTTCCTTCGCAAAAGCTTCGGAAGAGAGAGAGAAGAGAGAGAGAGCGAGATTAGAGAGATAGAGAGATGAGAGAGGAGAGAGAGAGAGAGAGAGAAGAGAGAGACAGAGAGAGAACAGAGATAGAGAGAGAGGTAGAGAGAGATAGAGAGGAGAGAGTAGGAGAGAGATAGAAGAGATAGAGAGAGAGAGAGAGAGAGAGAGAGAGAGAGAGAAGAGAACTCGAACTCGAACTCGAACGATTTATTCACAAAAAGGCCATTGGCCCAACATGAAGGGGTTGCCGAACTGCCTAGTAATTTGGTTTAAACACACAACGTCAACACTCACCCACAATACACACATACACACAACACACAAACACACACCCACACCCACACACACACACACCCACACCCACACACACACAGTGGGGGGGGGGGGGGGGGGGGGGGGCTGGGGAGCACACACAGACCAACATGTTACTGTATAACACAAAGTCCAGCTACAAAAATATGACTTAGGATTACATTATCTCTTATTCTGAAAGCTTTACACAAATATAAAGTGATTCTGCGCACAACCTCAGGATGACATGATTTCAGGAGTAAACATAGTCCTAAATAAATTAGAGATGTCTACGATATTTAACAGGGATGAAATTCTAGCCTAACATCCCAAATACTGACAGCCACAACACAAAATGTACTTCACCTCCGGAGCTTGCTTACATAATGGGCATAGCAGCCTGAGGTCGTCAATACCATGTTCTCTGTATCTGAATTTATGAACATTTATATCTGATACACCAAGTCTAAACTTAGACATTATTCTTTTCAAATGTATATCCATATCAAGTTTTAGATAAGGTTTGACATCATGCGAACTTATAAATTGTCTGTACATTAAACAGATTCCTAAATATTTATATTCATTAATCACAGGCATGATATTTCCACTGTACAACCATTTTTCATGAGCAGCTAAATATCCACCTTTTCTGAATACAACGATATTACTCTTTCTCAGATTAACCTTAAGATCCAGTGCCGTTGCAGCACTGTTTTAAGCTGTTTAACTGCTTTTGAAAGCCTACACTGTTTCATATAAACAGGATAACATCACAGCAAGCAGAAGATAAACAACTCTGATAAATCTGGGGGAAAGTTGCACCCTGTTTACGCATTATTGATAATGTTCTCTGCTAACTCATTGATAAAAACAGAAAACAATAAGGGGCTACATACATCACCCAGTTTTTTAACACCAGTGTTACAGTATATTATGTCAGTCACTTAGTTCACATCTTAATCTGCTAGAATCTCTGACATCTGATACATGTCTCTCAAACATCGTAGTAGTTTACATTCACACCATATTTGGTAGGAAATAGGCCACAACAAGTTCCGTAAACAGAATCAAATGCGTTGTTCAAAGTCAATAAATGCTACATATAGCTTACGGGTAATGAGAAAACTGTTTTCTGTACAAATGCAAGCAGAGTAAACATATGATCTATAGAGTGAGAATCCTCCTCTTAAAACCAGCTTGGAGCTCCACCTGTAATATTATTCTATCATGAACCATTTCTTGCGAAACCTATGTTTTAATATAGTACTAATATATCTATACTACATTTTAATGTCTATAAAGAAAATTTCCCCCGTAGTTATTAGGGTTAATCAACAGAGAGAGGAGATGAGAGAGAGAGAGAGAGGAGATAGAGAGAGATAGAGAGAGAGAGAAGAGAGAGATAGATAGTGGAGAAGAGAGAGAGAGAGAGAGATGGAGAAGAGAGGAGAGAGATAGAGAGACGACAGACAGACACACGCAGACAGAAATAGAGAGTACAAGGAAACTGAATAAAGTAAAGAACAGTAAAATAAAATATACAAACAGCATGTTATAGAAAAACAGAAGCAATACGCCCCCCCCCTCCACAAGAAGAAGAAGAAGAATGTAAGGAAGAAAAGAGCATAAAATGAAATAGACCTACTAAATTATCCGTTTTATCCATCCGTTATTATCATTCTTAATTCTACATTTGCTGAAATAGATAGACATAAAACAGAATTAATCAAACCTGGAAATAACCTAACCAAAATGAATAATTGGAAAAGAAAATTTAACATATTACATGAGATGCATCATACTAGAGGTAGTTTTTGATAAAGATCAAACGAACAATACAAAAAAGCATAGAGCAAATAAAGTACAATCAAGTAGTTACCATTTCCTCTTCCCCTTCTGAAAAATACCCCCCCCCCCCCCTCAAAAGAACCCAACTTAAGAAAAGATAGAAAAAGTTTTTAAAACGAAATAAAATTTTCTTCCACATTTTGAATAACCTCCGATTGATATTACATCCAGATACGATGTCATCATCAAGCCATTCATAATGCGACAATAGAAGGATGAAACATGTATCACAACATAATATAACAGGAAAGAGACAAATAATGATAAAAGGACCAAAATAGGCCCGAAGAAAGTCCAAACTAAACTAAACTGAAACTAATCCCTTTCGTCCGAACGCCAACAGCAACTCCATAGGCCGCTGACACTCCGTGAACACTGAAGGTCTCCAGGGGTCCAAGAGTTTGTCCTCATCGGCAGGTCATTAGGCCAGATATCGGCCTCAGGTTTTGGTGTGTTGATAGACAGGTCTGGAAGGAAGTGGTTCCACTGTTCATTTGAGAAGTGCCACAGGGAACGCATGCAGAATCGCCATAGGGAACGGTAGGCAGAACAGAAAGATAGAAAGATTAGGTGAACATGGTAAAGAAGAACAACAGAAACAAAAGAACAAACAGAAACAAAAAATAAAAAAAAGGAGAAAACAATGAACAATAAAATAAGAAGAAAACGCAAGAATAATAAGAAGAAGAAAAGAAGACGAAGAAGAAGAAAAGAAGAGAAGAAGAAGAAAAGAATAAGAAGAGAGAAGAAGAAGTAGAAGAACAAGAAGAAGTAAGTAGAAGAAGAAGAAGAAAAAAGAAGAAAAAGAAGAAGAAAGAAGAAGAAGAAGAAGAAGACGAAGAAAGAAGAAGAAGAAAGGAAGAAGAAGAAGAAGAAGAAGAAGAAGAAGAAAAAGAATAAGAAGAAGAAGAAGAGAAGAAGAAGAGAAGAAGAAGAAGAAGAAAAAGAAGAAGAAGAAGAAAAAATATAAAAACCCCGACACCGTTCCAACGGGAATTTTTTTACTCTGGATTAAAACCAGTGCGAATCCACTCCCACTAATGTCCTTTTGGATTAGACTAGAAACTGAGGCCCCGACTGCAAACGCATGCAGATTCTTTCATCTAACACACACAACACACACACAACACACCACAACACACACACAACACACACACAACACACACAACACACACACACCCACACACACACACACACACACACACACACACACACACACACACACACACACACACCCCCACACACACACTGACACACACACACACACACACGTTAGAAAAAAACCCTATTCCGCATTTAGAAGTGAAGGGCCATGGTGGCGATGGAACGGAAGAAACCATTTACAATGCACACAATGGCTGGATGTAAATAAGCACGAGAATTGTAAATTCCATATCCGCGAGTTAAAGACTGCATACAAAGATAAATAAACACACACAACACACACATACACTCGTAAACACACGCACGCGCGAGCTCCGCACACACACAAAACACACAAACATACACCCGCACGCGCACATGCATCCACACCCACATACACACCCCTCACACACTCACTCACTTACTCGCTCACTTCCACCCACACTCTCAATCACCACACCCACACCCCACACACTCACACACTCATCACAAACACACACTCTAGACACACCCACACACACACACCCACACTCACACCCACTCTCTCCTCCTCTCTATCTCTCTCTCTCCCCCCAAAAGTACTTCGGCATAGAAACTGGTACTAAACGCACGCAGAACAACTTGCGCACACGTTAAAATCCTTTCCGCTTTTCGAAAGAGTAGGCCATTGTGTGCCGTGGAACAGATGTCAACTTACAAAACTGCATACACACGGGGACTGGCATGTAAAAAGGCACATCATGCTTTTTCCATTATCCTCGATATAAAAGATTAAAAAATAAATAAATAAATCAACGCACACACACACACGCACACGCAACGCACGCACAAACACACACACACACTCACACACACACGCACACACTTTTCATATTCCAAAATCCTAAAATTCCTAGCGCCCAACTCCAAAACAACAGCAAAAACATCTCAGGCACACTCTTTGCATACAAAGCACACACCACCCTTATCAAGTCTGTAAAAGAGATTTAAGAGATTGATGATAATCCTATAGAGGATTCCACTGCATATCACCGTACACAAATTGAGAATGTCATTCACGATCAACTGTGCTAAGTGGATTTCAAATGGGAAATTTTATGTAACAAAATGAGCGTATCACATATTTTTGTATTGTTTTGGTTTCTATAATGGTCTTTTTTGAGGGTGTGTGAATCTAACTTCATGATAATCTGATCATGCGTTTGAGGATTCCTTTGGAATCATGCGGTTAGAAATAAGTGATAAATAAAGGATACTACATGTGCCCCTCACAGAAAAAACGAGAGAGATAAATTGTTCTCTATTATGAAGAAAAGTGATTGGCGGATGTAACCGTTTCTGGCTTGTCTTCGTTTTCACTCTTTCTGTTCTCTCTCTCTTCTCTCTCACTCTTTTGTGTGTCTGTCTGACAGTCGTCACGTATTTGGGTTGGGGGGGGGGGGGGGGGGGGGGTGGTGTGGATGTGTGGTGAGGGGGGTGGTGTGTGTGTCCCTCTTCACTCACAATCACCCCTCTCTCTCTCACTGCCTCACAACCCCCCTCTCCTCTCACTGCCTCACCTCACTCTCATCTCTCTCCCTCCTTCTTATCTCTCTTTTCATTCTCATTATTCTCTCATTCTCGCTCCAGCATCAGGAAATGATACAACTGTCCTCATCATCCCTTTTGTCTGTCCAAAGTTAAACCCCCCCCAACCAAACAAACAACGAAAATTTCAGAATACCCGGGGGGTGGTCTTCAAATGCTGAAACTATGATATTGATTGATATGAAGCAGCAGCAGCATCCTTCATTGTCAAGCCAACAGGCTTGACTGCTTTTACCCTCAGCAGATGCCCCACAGCATTCTCGGCATCTTCCTCTGTCCCTTACTGCACCTGATTACAGACAGGGATCTGCGGCTCCCTCATTCAGTGCTGTCCGCCACACACAGCCACCGGCCTTGGAACCACACGGTCTGTGGTCAAAGAAGGGAAGGGATTTGAGTGAGTGGGAAAGTGAAGATTTGATAAAAGTATGAGGTGCAAGTTGTGGTTATATGTGTTGTCGGAGTAATTTTGTTTTTGACAGCTTCTGAGAGAGAAAGAGGATGAGAGGGAGGAGATAGAAGGTGGTGTGAGACCGAAGAAGAAGAGATGGGAAAGAAGAGAAGAGTGAGATGGGAGAGAGAGAAGAGGAGAGAGAGATAGAGAGAGAGAGGGAGTAGAGATAGAGAGAGAGCAAGAGAGAGAAGAGAGAGAGATAGATAGAGAGTAGAACACAACTCGAATATTTTATGTAATTCAAAAAAAAGGAATGCAAAGAGAAAGTAAGGAAAGAGAATAAAAAAAAAGAGAATTTAATAGAAATAAAAAAAAAGAATTTAAAAATTAATAAGCAAAAAGCATAATAAAGTTGGAAACAACAGAAATCGCTACGAGATGAAAACCACTTGAACCCCCCTTCGACCCCCTCTCACCCTTCCCCACCAGGAGCTCAGCCTGCGCGCAAAAAGAGAAAGTCCCCTGCCTACGCAAGCCCTCTATACTGTCCACTACAAGTATACCCACCCTAAATAGCACTAACCTAATCCTCCATGGGTCAGTGCAGGTGAGTGACAAGTCCATACTGAATAAAACGAAAAAACCGATCACATGGATTCCAACGCACATATCACCGCACGAACAGACACCACGGCAACAATATAGTTTTTACCAGTAAACATCAAAATACATTAAAAAAAAGCTACACTGAAATTTAAACAAAAACAACACGCCAGGACACAGGAAAAAAATGGTGCACAGCTCTTGTGTGGCTACAAGCTCTCCTCAATGGCAAGCATCCCGACTTTCCACGCTGAGAAATCAGCCGTGATTAAAATAGGATATACATAAATAGTAGGAGGAGGAGGATGAAGGAGGAGGAGGAACAAGAAGAACATTCAAGAAGATTAAAATGCAACGAAGAAGTTCAAAGAAGAGGAATAATACAAAGAAGATGGGAAATAAAGAAGACTGCAAAGAGGAATGAATGCAAAGAAGAAGAATTCGCAGAATACATTATTTCTTTCTTTCTTTCTTTCTTCCTTCATTCAATCCTTCCGTCCGTCCGACCTTCCTTCCTTCCTTCCTTTCTTCCTTCCTTTCTATCTATCAATCTATCTATCATAACTACTATCTATCTATCTATCTATCTTATCTATCTATCTAACTATCTATCTATCTATCTATCTATCTATCTATCTATCGTATCAATCTATCTAACCATCTATCTATCTATCCATCATCTATCTATCTAACTATCAATCGAAGTATCTCCCTTCCTCCTTCCGTTCCTTCTTTCCTTCCTCCTTTGTTTTGTTTGTTTGTTTTGTTTCTTCCTTCCTTCTTTCCTTTCCTTCAGTTTATTTGTTTGTTTGTTTCCTTTTTTTTCTTCCTTCCGTGCCATCCTTCCTTCGATGTTTTGGTTGTTTTCATCGTTCTGTCGTTTGTTTCTTTTATGTCTTTTCTTCTTTCAATCTTCCTTCCTTCCATCCTTTTCCTTTTCTTCTTCCCTTCCTTCATTCATTACCTCCCCTTCCTTTGTTTGTTTTGTTTCTTCGTTTGTTTGTTTGTTTCTTTGTTTCTTTCTTCTTTCTTTTATCTTCTTTCTTTCTCTCTTTCTTTCTTCCTTCTGCCATTCTTTCCTCCTCCTATCTTTCTTTTTTGTATTTGGGTTGTGATTTTTGCTTCGGTTTTTGCTTTCTCACCTTTTTCTTTTCTCTCTCCTTTTTTTTTTTGGGTGGGGGGAGGATTGTAACCAGAACAGTGAGCCTTTTTTGCCATCACGTGAATAGTGTTTCGTCTCTGTCGACTGATGTCGAAAAAAAAAATTAAAAGCAGAGATGTGAAATCAGGTCATTTCAACGGCCCACAGCTGCTGTGCCGACCACTGTACTGCTGAGATCATTCTGTGAAGATCTCTGAAGATTTGACGTTCAACTTTTGTTTGGTAAAGGGACCAAGAAGCAGACGCGTGAGTATTTCTTTTGTTTTTTTTTTCTTCTTCTTCTTCTTTTTCTTTTTCTTCTTTTCTTCCCCCTTCCTTTTCCCTCTTCTTCTTTTTTTTTCTTTTTCTTTTTCTTCTTCTTCTTCTTCTTCTTCTTCTTCTTCTTCTTCATTCTTCTTCTTCTTCTTCTTTTTCGCAATTCTTCTTCTTCGCAATTCTTCTTTTCTTTCTTCTGGATGAGAATTGTCTTTATTTTTAATTTCGGTAGTGACTAGGCTACTAGGTATAAACTAAAAGACTAAGAAAAAATACATGGTTCTAGAATATTTTTGGGATCAGCTAACGTCAATGTAAAAAGTAGAAGTATTTGTATGACTTGGAAATGCGGCAGGTATTTGGTCGATACAGATTCCAAGAAATAAGAGGCTTTGTCCTCATTTCAATATTTCTATTTTCTTTTAGTCTTTAATAATGTGATTAAAAGTGTCATCCAGTGTGTTATGATTATCGACTAAATTAGCAAAACAAACATTTGCTATCGAGCAAGAAAAGTGTAGCTCTTCAGATATTTCCCCGTTGAGGATCTGGTAGCAAAAGGCTACTGATTGTGAAGGTAAGGCCGGTTCTTAACTAATTGAAAAAGGGAAGGGGGGATGGAAACCTTCCCTTGAAAGATACATCGAAATTATTTTTCTTCCCCTCAGCCCCAGGTCTACAAGGGTGAAAGTTTGCTTTGTTGATATTTTTGCCTCCCATTAAGGTACCCCACTTTCCCAAACTTTTAAAAAAAGTATTTTGAAGCGTTGTTTTCCTTTTTAGGTTTTTTTTGAAACCCTAGTGAATCAAGTGGAATGGCTGGTCCCCCGGGGGCCCCTTTTTTGATTGGCCTTAGAAAGGAAATGAAAAATGATTTTAATTTCTTTTAGGACGGGACGGAACGCTCAGTGGTTTAGACCCTTGTTTCCCCCAGCCAATGTTGCAGCATCGAGGGGTTACAATTGGTGGGTGACCTTTTTCTGTTTTGGTTTCAGTCCAGTCCTCCGTTCAACAAGCTGTAAAGTTTTTCTGCCCTTTTTAGGATGGGGAAAGGAAAAGCAGCGAGGGAGAGGAGAGGGGCGCCGCCCTAAATATGCTCCCCTCTAAAAAAAAACCCTGTCCCTTTGGGCCCCCCTTCGACCAATAGATTAGGGGAAACCCTTACCTTTAAAATTTTTTAAGATGTTTTGTGATTTTAAGGGATTTGTGGTATTATTTTTAAATTTAAGTGAATACTCTCGCCCCATGTAAGAGGTGACAGCCCGAACTGGCTTTCGTGGTGTAGGGTTAGAGAAGAAATAAAATGAAACATTTTGCCAGCCCCAATTTGACAGGCTTTGGTGAAACTACAAAACCTTTAGTGACAATGACGTACTGAAACTACTACCCAACTTTTTGAGGAAACATTTTTTCCGTGAAATTCAGGAAACTGTATTATGTTTCAGGAACTACAGCTCCTTACACAAAACAAACGTGTAGCTCTGCATTGGATCCCTGCCCTCTGTGGTATACCCAGCAAAGGAAACAGGCCGATAAACTTGAAGACAGAAGGCACGGGAAAAAACCGGATCAAAAGCAGCCTCAGCTTTCCATGAAACAAAAAGAACCATCGAATCATTGGCCTGACCCAGAGTAGAGAAGGACGACTACGACCATCTCAAAAGAGAACAAGTCGTCATTCTAAGACTCTGCACCGGAAACATCAAGCTAAAACACCACGTTTCTACAAACTGAAACTGTTCCTTTTCCGCCGTTAGCCTGTGGCAAAGAAAACCAGACAGGTGAGCACATCTTCAAAGACGCACGCTATCCAGCGACCTGAGGAAGATTGTGTGGCCGACGGAGAGATAACCCTGCAAACCAAGCTGTAGGGAAGAGCTGGACAGGACTTGCCATTACTTTTCCCAGACACATCTGACGGTGAAAAGCGAACAAGAGATTTCCGGATGGCAAAATCAAGCGGACACAAAGCTGCTGCCATCCTGATGATTCCCATGGTAGGAAATGACACAAAGCTGCTGCCATCCTGATGATTCCCATGGTAGGAAATGACACAAAGCTGCTGCCATCCTGATGATTCCCATGGTAGAAAATGACACAAAGCTGCTGCCATCCTGATGATTCCCATGGTAGGAAATGACACAAAGCTGCTGCCATCCTGATGATTCCCATGGCAGGAGATGTGACACAAAGCTGCTGCCATCCTGATGATTCCCATGGCAGGAGATGACACAAAGCTGCTGCCATCCCGATGATGCCCATGGCAGGAGATGACACAAAGCTGCTACCATCCTGATGATGCCCATGGCAGGAAATGACACAAAGCTGCTGCCATCCTGATGATGCCCATGGCAGGAGATGACACAAAGCTGCTGCCATCCTGATGATGCCCATGGCAGGAGATGACACAAAGCTGCTGCCATCCTGATGATGCCCATGGCAGGAAATGACACAAAGCTGCTGCCATCCTGATGATGCCCATGGCAGGAAATGACACAAAGCTGCTGCCATCCTGATGATGCCCCTGGCAGGAGATGTGAATCCACCTGCCATCCTATGATGCCATCCAGAGATGTGACACAAAGTTCTGCCATCTGATGATGCCAAGCAGGAGAGGATTTTGACAACAAGCTGTGCATCTGATGATGCCCATGGCGAAATGACCAAGTGTTGCATTGATGTACCCATGGCAGAGAGTGTGATCCCTGCAGAATATCACCCCCTGCATCCAGTTCTTCTGTTTCTGAAGATAAGGGGAGAATTTCTATTTATACATGTCAAGTGCATTGCTTTTCTAAGCACGTTATTTTGTTACTCAACTAAAATCATAGGTTACCGCTGGTGCGATTATTTTTGGGATTTGCAATCAGGTTTTTTGTGTCCCATTAGGGAGCTGATTCCGACTTCGGGATTTCTAAAACGCCAGTGTGCGTTGTTGGATTTAGTACTTTGTTGCATTGTTCATGCACACACGGCCTACTCAAAGGCAGAGCGGGTTTTAAACGTGTGTGCAAGATATTCCGCATGCGTTCACACATGGGACCTCAGTTTAGAGTGTCATTCAAAGGACTTTTCGGGGGAGTGGAGTCAGTACCCATGTTAACTTCGGGGGACAATCTTTCCCCATTGGGCGTCTCTGTCATGGCTCAAGCCCGGGGCAATCCCAGGCATAAAAAAG
>JAQIHA010000539.1:5000-13859 GCA_028751875.1 Rapana venosa | reverse complement strand
ATTTTTTTTTTTTTTTTTTTTTTTTTTTTTTTTTAAAAAAATTTTTTATGGGGTGAAACTAAAGTTTTATCGGGGATGTTTTTTATTGCAGTTAGAGATGAATTATTAGAAACATTATAAGCGATACTGTTTTATTTTGAATTTTTTTTTAGTTTTGCAATCCATTGATTAGGGGCTTTTGAATTCTGTATCATATGGGGGTTCTACTTGTTTGAATAATTTTTTTTTTTTTTTAAAAAATTATATTTCTCTATTTGGAAGGTGTATTTCCCCTTCCCCCCTTGATACTCCCCCCCACCCCCACCCTTTTCCAAGCTTTTCTTTACATCGTTATGTTATTGTCTCAGGGGAGGGGATCATTTGTTATTTTGTTGTTCAGGGAGGGGATTGTTTTTATAATTGTACGCTATTATAAAATCATTTTTGAATCTTATTTGATTTTTCGCTTGTTTGGGATAGTTATTGTGTGAAAAATCTTTTTTAAAAAAAAGCGCATTTGAAAATAGAGGCATAAAAAGCACACTTGCTGGGGAGGAGAGGGGAGGGAGGTCATTAAAGGTAATATTTCAGTAAGACGAATGCCTAGTATTTTCTAACGTTTTTTTTCCTGTATCTTTTTTATTATCTAAAGTATAAACGTGAAAAAAGGATGAAACAGAAATGAAGTAATTTGTGTGTCCTGAGTTCTAGATTTCTTTTTTTTAATTCTTAAAACAATTTTTTTTTTAAATGTGTGTGGACGGGAGCGCGCACGCGCTCAGGGGGCAGATTATTGGTGCGGTATATGATATGTGGTAATTTGTATTTTTTAAAGTATTTCCTTATCGATTTTTTCTTCTTTTTTTTTTTTTTTTTTTTTTTTTTTTTTTTTTTTTTTACTGGTTTTAATTTAATGGTAAACGATCAATAATGTATGTCTTAGTAAACATTAAAAAATTCTTCTTTAAAAGATGGCTTTGAAAAAAAAAATGCATTTCTTTTCAATGTACCACTGGAAATAAAATTTTGACTTGACTTTACTTACACACACACACACACACACACACACACACACACACCCCACAACACCACACACACACACCACATCGCAGAGTTTCAGAGGGAGACAGACGAAGAACTTCCTTGTTGCTCATTTTCAATTCAATGCTGAGATTGGTGTGGTGAGGTTTTATGTGGTGTGGTGTGGTTTGATGTGGTGTGGTGTGGGGGGGTTGGGTGGTGTGGTGTGGGGGGGTGGTGTGGTGTGGTGGGGGGTTTGGTGTTTGCTGTGAAAAGCAAATTTTCCCTGCCTCTTGGGGGGTGTGCACAGGTTAGTCCTCTCCCTTCAACTCAGTGCTGCAGGGCGCTTGGGGGCTCTCGTCTCCCCCCGTCTGTGTCTCTTGAGTTCTGTCTCCCTGTTGTGTCTCTCTAGTCTCTTCTCCTTCTGTTGTCTTCTGAGTTCTTTTCCCCCTGTTGTGTCTCCCTGTCTGTGTCTCTTGAGTCTCTGTTCCCTTTTGTCTGTTCGTCCCCCTGTCTTGTTGTGTCTGTTTTCTCTTCTCTCTGTGTTCTGTTCCCTCTCTCTACCTGTAGACTAGATGGGAAAAATCGTCAAAATTTAAAAAGGAATTTCAGAAACACTGAGCAACACCCACTCGACTTTCCCCATCCTCAATCAGAACAATTCCTCTGTTTTGCTACAACACCTTTAAATCAGAACAAATGGGTGTTCCACCAGAAGAAAGGATCTGAAATCAGTGACCCAAAACCATCCAGCATTCAGGGGGGAACTTATAATGACTGATGCGTTTTCCTGATACTCCAAAGAAACAGCCCGGAAATAGGGAAAACCAAACTTCACACAATGTAATTTTAAAAAATTTCCCTTTGAGGCGGGTGATGTAAACCTGGCCTTACAAAAAACACAGAAAACAGGGGTCAGCCAGGTCCCACAGGGGTGTATCAAAACCATTACAGAAAAAACCAGGGATTGGAACCAAGAACAGCAAAAACTCCAAAAACCTCACCTCAGAAAAATTACCCAAAAATTTAAATTCCAGACAAAAAAACTTATATTGATGGGAGATTTGTCATTGGGGAAACTTGTCCATACAGAGGCCCCTCCGGGGGGGAAAACTGTTCAAATCTGTGTGTCGGGAAATGAAGATAACAGCCCTGTAAAAGGCTTTTTACCCTTCCCTGTTATGTTCAAAAAAAAAGTGTAATTGTACTTGGTGTCAACAGTGAAATCTGGTGTATTTCAAAAAAAAGAATGGACTGACCTTGTAAACTATGCTTCCCCCTTCCCCCCGTCTGCGTCTTTATGATTCCCATAATCCCAGCTAGAGGTGTCATATTTAAACACTTTCATTATTCCTTCCAACAGAATCTTCAAACGTTGTCATCAGTAAAACCCCAAATTATTGACCACAAAAATATTTTTCACCATAGTTTGGAGTCCTGTTTAGTCTTTATTAAATCTGACTCACCCAGTAAAAGAGGCCTTCCCGAATAGCAAAAAACCCTTCGGTTTACCTGGAAAAAAGGTTTGAGACGGCCAATGCTGATGGGAAATAATGCAAACAACATGCTTGAAATGATGGCCCGGGGTTTAAATTTTAATGGCAAAAAATGTACCATAAGGCCATTTGGGCAGTTATTCCCAGTGAGCGGTATATCAAAACTGCTTCCACAACAAAAAAAACGGGCGAGTGTTTCCATTCCCCCCCAAAGTATTTCCCCAAAGATGAAAATCATCATAAGAATTTTTTCAAAAACTATAGCAAAACAAAGTGGACAAGTAGGGCCCCTAGGACTACCCTCAGCAGAGGTTTCCCCTTTTATCTAGTAATTCTACGAACTCTGTCTGGTTAATGCCCCCATCAAGATCAGAGCTACGACAATGAGCATGTCCCCTCCCTCCACTTTCCCCTACCCCCCTCTGTAAAGGCCACGTGGAAATATCAAATGCCCCTTTTCCATTCTTCTGTTCAACATCCCTTTTTGCTTTTTTTTTGGGAAGCCTGATCCTTTTCCACCCCCTCTGGATCCATGAAGCACACAATTTCCCACCTTCCCCGAAAAGATGTTCTGAAAATATTGATCTTTCCCCTGCTCCACCCCTTTTAGAGGGACATTCATCCATACCTTGATTTGCTTCCGGGCCCTTTCAAATAATGGAAATCGGGGTAGAACCCTTCCCCATGCACAGTAGAATCGGGTTTATATATTTTTGCTGTGTTTACTTTTTGTGAAAAAAAATTAAAATGTTAATGATTGTAAAGATTTGATGTTGTGTTCAGATCCCCAGTGGCTGTGCGCTTGACGGAGGGAAAAAAAACATTTGTCGAAGATTGGTTACGGAAAAGGTCTTGGCGGTTTGGTGTTTTTTTTTTTTATAGGTTTTTCCCTTTTGATTGTTGTTCTTCGCTTTAGAACTTTGAAAGTTTTTGTATAATTAACAAAAACAGTGTTTTTGGAAAAGGGCATTTCATTGGAGTAAAATCATTTTTCCCCTTTGATTTTTTGGTGTTTTTGGTTTTTTCCATACATTGCTTACTTGATCTTGTTTCTTCCCTTTGTTGTTTTTTGGTTTTCCCCTTGTAGTAAGTGTTTTTTTTTGGGGTTTATTGATATTGGTTGAAAAACTGTGGAAATTTTGGTTGTGTGTTTGAATAATCAATTTATTTTGTTTTTGGATCATCAAAAAATTTTTGGTTAACAAAAAAATGGTTTTCGAATTGGTATTTAAAAAACATGAAATACACAAAATGTCTGAAATATTTTCCCTTTTTGTCAAATTGGGGACAAATTTCCTGTTTTCGGCTTAAAAAGAAACCATCATACCCTTTTCAACAATGACTTTTCAGTCCCGGCTAAAATACCTTTGCGGACTCCGTTTTATAAAAAAAACTGGTATAGTTGTTTTATTCATCACCGGGACGTTCAAAAAAGTTAAAGTTTAAAAACTTCATGTAGAAAAAAATTTTGGATTGAAATTAAACTAAGACATTAGCCCCAATTTTTTTTTTTTCTTTACAGAAATCCCAAAAAAAAAGCAGAATGGTGATCGCTATATTAAGATGGATGCATAGATAAAGATTATGATGATTAATTATATTAGGGTTTAATATGTTTTTTTAAAATAATTATTTGGGGTTTCGACATTTGAATCTTTCAACTTAAAGCAATTGTAACTATTCCAATCGTGTCAACTATTTCAAAAACTTTAAAGTCTTTTTATGTTGTAAAAAAAGAGAATTTTAGAGGTAAAAAGTTTCCCCTTTTGGTGTGTGATACTTTCTAAATTTTATAACTTGTGAAAAAAGGAGTAAAAAATTCCAAAAGTTGCATTTTAAAACTATAAATTACGAAATTTCTCAAATTTTAATAGTCACGTTTTTTTTCAGGGGCCTTCTAAAAATTTGCTTTGAGTATTTTTATCAAATTTCTGTCCAATAAGCTATGAAAAATGGGATTCTATTTTTATGTGTTACAACAAAAAATGCTCCTTAAAAACTAAAAGGTTTTAAAAAAAAAACCAAAAAACCATGGCTTACTAACGAAATACAGAAAACATATTTTCTAGGATTACTTTAAAGAAGGTTCCGAGAAATTATAAAAACAGAGAAAATTTTGTAACTTCCCTTTTTACGATGGGGAAAAAAAAGCATTTTGAAGGTTTTTAAAAAAAAACAGGGGGGCAGTAATCTGTTGGAAAAAAATAAAACCGTCACAACAAAAGTTTTTAAAAAATTCAAAAGTTGGCTGTGTTATCTGGAACATTAATCTTCTTTTAATGTTGCGACCAGTTAATCTTAAGGGCAAAAGGAAGAAAGACTTAAAAAATTATAGCTTTTTGCGACGCAAGAACATTCAATCAAAAATTGAGTAGATTTTTTAAGTTAAGAGGTGTTTACTGCTTTATCTCTGAAAAATATCAAACGTGGCTTGATGGATTGGTGGGAAATCTTTTAAATTTTCTGCATGTTTAGCAGAAAAATTACTATATTTACAAAACTTTGTAAGTAAGAATATTTCCCTAAAAATTTAAAACAAGCAAAAATTATTTTTAAATAAAATTTGGAAAAAACCCCAAACATCAAATACGACCAATTTAAAATTGTCCAATTTCAAAACATTAGAACAGCACTTTATAAAGTTTTTTTAGCCCCCTTTAAAAAAATTTTAAACGTTACACCCAAACCCGTCGGATTTAGAGCAAACATTCCTGCCACACTACTCTTGTAAAAATGACAGATAGATGGTTGTTTTATGAATAAAAAAGGGGAAATTTTCGGTTATATTTTTTTTGATTTTGCTAAAACCCTTTTAATTTTTTGACACAGACTTCTATACGAAAGTTGCGTTAAAAAAATTTTCCCGTCCCTCACCTTTTTTTTGTCATTCTTTTCTGAGAGACAGCAAAAGGTACATTAAAAAACCGTCTTCAAGTTTTTTTTTAAAAGGTTGGTGTTCCCAAGGATAGTCTTGGTCCCTTTTTGTTTCTTTTGTATATAATGACCTGCCTTGGATAACTTACAAATGAATATTTGCGATGATAAACTCTTTATATAGCCACAAAAAAACCCCCTTCTGTTGTCAAAGTTACAAAAGAATTAACATAAATTTTCAATGGGCAAAATGAACCACATGGCCTTTCCGGGGAAACAAAAAATTTTGCTGTTTTCAACAAGACAAAAAGTCAAAATCTTAAAATAAGCTTGCCTTTATTTAGTCAAAAATGTTTAAAATTGGGAAAAGTTTTGTCATAAAAATTTTGGGGTAACCATATAATATTTGTCTTGGTTGTACTATGGTAATTAACAAAGAAATTGCCTCCCAAACCCACCGTTAAATAAGATCAAAATTTGTAAATCTGATGCGAGGGAAAAAATGTTTTTTTTTTTCATTAATTCAGGCTTTGTGGATTAGCTCTACACTATGGGTGTGCCAGTAAAAACTTATTTAAACCCTTAATCGTAATAACGAGCTTCAAAATGTATTTGATAAGTCATCTTCATTAAAAATTTTTAGATTACAAAAAAAGTTAATATTCTTCCTCCAAAAAACGTTGCTGTTTGTAAAGGTTTTAAAGCATAAAATTTCTTTATGGTAGTGCCCCCTTTCCTTGGCAGCATGTTCAGCGAAAAAAATTTTTTAATTACATAAATTAACCCCCCCTTTTTCAGTTTACTTGTTTAAAACAAACTTAGATTTCTGGGAAATGGTTTTGGGTAGACTCCAACTTTCAAAAGATGAAAAGGTTTTTTAAATTTAAGGCGTTCTTGATTTTTAATGACTATGAAAATGTCGCTTTTTTTTCACCCCCAAAAGTTTTAACAAACGTTAGTGTTCGTTACACAAATTGTCCCTGGCATGGTTAAATTAGTTATTGTTAATATCCATTCCTATTCAAATTCTGTTTGTTTGTTTTTGATTATTTCTGAGTATATTTAAGCACTTTCTCTGATGTTCTCTATATCTTGCTTGCCTTCCAGTATGTGTGTGTGCGTCTGTGTGTGTATTGTTTTCCATGTAATCTATGTCAATATGCATATTTTCGTTTCTTATTCATTTATTTATTATTTTGAGGGCTGGATGTAAAAAAGCATGTAATGCTTAATCTACTACCCTCTGAAAAATAAAAATTGTTCAAAAATTGTTCAAAATTGTTCTGTATCTGTCTCTCTCTCTCTCTCTCTCTCTCTCTGTCTCTCTCTCTGCGTCACGGAAAACAGCCCCAGGGGGTGGGTATTTCAGCGTGGGGTTACAGGGATAGGATAACCCGCTTCATGTCCCCCACACGGGAATTTATTGGTTTCAGGGGGCGGGCAGCCTAGTGGCTAGAGCACTGTGTTGCAATCTGACTCTGACAGACAGCCCCTGTTCGAGCCACTGCCGAGCAGCCCTTTTAAAAGGATCTCCCTCCCCCTGCCCCCTCCCCCACTCCCCGGAGTTAACAACAGTCCTGACTCCACTTCCCCAAAGGTTCTTTGGATTATACTATAAACTGAAGCGCAGTGTGTGAACACACAAAGAACATGTTGTGCACAAGTCAAAAGCTGTTCTGCCTTGTTGAAGAGTGGGCCATTCGTACGGGTGTGAAAAAACGACCCCAAAAAGCCCCAAACAATCCCCCCACAAAACCCCGCATGCATAAAGGAGTCATTTTCCCTGAAGTCGGAGTGTGCCTACCTTGTTGGTGAGCCAAAGAGGCGGCAGCGCATGCCCACAAAATGTGATGTCACTATTGGTGAACCTGGGGCTGTGGCCGAGGAAGGAACACAGTTGTGGTCAACAGGGGTCAGTCATGCCTGTGTGGGTCAGAACGGGACAGCCCTGGACAGGCAGAACCAGACCTAGAGAACTGACCAGGCCTATACTTTGATCTCAACCCCTAATCTCCACATAATTAATACAGTCACAGAGACAGACAGATAGACAGACAGACAAACAGACAGACAGACGGGCAGGCAGACAGCAGTCTCACATGGTAACAACTAGGCTCCTGCACCGTGACAGAGGGTGGTGGACAGACGGACGACCCAGGGTGCTGTCACCAGCAGTGGACAAGGCAGGGGACTGTGGGCTGCAGGAACAGGACTATATGCTGGTTACTTGCTGCTGCCTGGCTGTGCTGTAGTTACTCTGCAGTGTCCTTTTTGTTTGTTGTTGTTTTTGTTTGCTTGCTTCGGATTGCTCTGCGCTCTCTCTCTCTCTCTCTCTCTCTCTCTCTCTCTCTCTCTCTCTCTCTCTCTCTCTCTCTCTCTCTCTCTCTCTCTCTCTCTCTCTCTCTCTCTCTCTCTCTCTCTCTCACACACACACACACACATTCTCTTTATCTATCTCTCTTACACACACACACACACACACACACACACAACTCTCTCTCGCTCTCTCTCTCGCTCGCTCTCTCACACACACAAGTACATACCCCCACATTCACACCCATCCATCTCCTCCCCACCCCCACACACAAACACTCACCAAAACAACGACGACCACCAAAAAACACCATCAACAAAACCTCTCACAAAATGATTTTTTCTCTGATAGATAGCAGATCTCGTCTGCCTTGTCAACCTGTTAACACCATCAATCCCACCACCCACATTAATAGCAACTGAAAACGGCATCAGCAGCAGCAGAAGCAGAAGCAGCAGCAACAATAGCAGCAACGAAAATAGCAGCAACTTTGGCTGTAGTCTATGACAGACGTTTGTCCTCTTCTTTTCAAGCAGTTCTCCAAAGAACCTGAAGATCACCAACACGTCACAAGACCACTTAGGCAATAACAGACTGGTTTACAGACAGCCGTCTATCTGTTTCCCTGATAAAGAGAGCACACAGTGCTACAGTGCTACAGAGATACTAAAACATTGATGAACGCTGTGGGTATGTATTGAGGGGGTGTTCTATGTAACAGAAATCCTAGATAAAAAAAGTTTTTAAAAAAGCACGGATGAACAGAACACAAAAATGGTAGTGTATGGCAATGAGAGCAGTTGAACCATCTAAAAAGTACGTTCACACACTCAGGAGAGAGAGAAGGAGAGGGAGAGAGAAAGAGAGAGAGAGAGAGGGAAAGAGAGAGAGAAAAAGAGAAAGAAAGAGAGAGAGAAAGAGAGAGAGAGAGAAGGAGAGAGAGAGGAGAGAGAGAAAGAGAAGAGAGAGAAAGGGAAAGAGAAAGAGAGAAAGAGAGGAGAGAGAGATAGAGAAAGAGAGAGAGAAAGAGAGAGATGAGAGAGAGAAAGAGAAAGTGAGAGGGGAGAGAGATAGAGAAAGAGAGAGATAGAGAAAGAAAGAGAGGAGAGAGAGAGTGGAGAGAGAGAGAGAGACTGTTATGTTGTCAAGGACAAGCGCAAAGGTTAGGACATACAG
>JAQIHA010000538.1:0-13861 GCA_028751875.1 Rapana venosa | reverse complement strand
TGGGCGCATGCATATTGCACGCGGGGGCGCGTGTGCCCTGGGCATGTGAGTGCGTGTGCATGCGCACATCGTGCAATCCCTGTATGTGTGTAAGTCTGTGTGCCTGTGTCAGCATGCGGTGTTTTGGGGGTATTCATTGTTCAGTTTGATATCTCTTCACTCAGAATGATATGGGCTATGGGAAAAAGAACACTGCAGGGTTTATCAAGGCACAACAGAGTCATGGAGTGTGAATGCGGCCTCTAAGCCATTTCGGCTGCTGATAAACCTGTGTTTGCCTGGTTGAGGTGGAGAGGGGCATTTAAGGGAATTTACCGCTGTCATTATGAAGTGGAGAGGAATGACATTTGTTTTACTTATTCTCTTTCTCTGTTCTTTTTCTCTTTCCCTCTCTTCCCGTCCCTTGCACCTGTGTATATGTGTCTCTGTGTGTCTGTGTCTGTATGTGATTTGATGTTCAATTAAACGTCTCTTCACTTCGAATGATATTATCAGTAGAAAGAGGCACAACATAATCATGGAGTGTGATACCGCGGTTTCTGAGCCATTGGTTGCTGATCAACCTGCATTTTGATTTTTTTTGATGTGGAGAGGGGGATTAAAGGGGAATTTAGTTGTAAGCACAATTTAAACTTGAACAGCTGTGTCTCTTTCCTTTTTGTGGGGGTAGAAGGTATTACAAGGTAGTATGGACTAGTATTTTTGTATTGTGCATGTCTTTTTGACATGAGGGCGCACGAAATGTATATGCTTGTGCTTGGGCTGGGGTGTGTGTGTGTGTGTGTGTTTGTGTATTTGAGAGAGATAGAGATTGCACATGTACTTGTGTATACACATGTCAGTGGAATATTTTCATGGAGTGCCCCAATGACTACTCAGGAAGTTAAGGTATTATCAGCATCACGTCTCTTGACCAAGATGTTGTTTGCTTTGGTCGACAATGGACTCCAGGCTGATTGTCTTCAGCCTTTCGCAGCAAGCTGGTCCAGCCTTTGGTTGTTCTGCATCCAGTTCTTCATCTGTCTGTCCCTGCGTCTTTCCTCCTCAAGGCCCCCTGAAGGATATCTTGGCAAGCGAGTTATAACGCAAGACGTGACCAAACCCCGCCAGCCTCCTCCCTTTACAACACCAGAAGGGATCTCTCTTATGGCCAAACTTTATAATGCCCTCTTTCCACACTGAGTTGTGGGGTCTGTGGGGCCCACCAGGAAATGTGTAGAAGCTTCATTCGTTTTGTTTATTTACTAGTTGTGTAGTCAGGGCCAGCTTTCACACCCGTACAAGCATTTTGGAAATGACGAGTACTGTAAACACTTTCCCGTTTTGTTGGGAATCTCTTTGTACTTTTCCAAATCCTGTTCAACTTTGCATGGCCGAGTTTGCATGGGCTAGTATGGTCTTTTCTTCAGCTGAAAAACGGCCATCTTTGGTCAGTGTGAATCCAAGCTATTTGAAGGAGTCTACTTGTTGAGTTGTTGACCATTCATGATGATGCTAACTGTAGCATCACTGGTGCTGTTTACCATGACCTTGCTCTTCTCTGCACTGATCTCCATACCCTAAACGCTAGCTCGTTTTTCTAACTTACTTGGAAGGTCTTAGAGTTGGTTGTTGGGAAATACATATCATCAGTAAACCACAGGCTGCAAGTGGTTTGCCACCAGTGCGTGTGTGTGTGTGTGCAGTGGTGTGGCAGTCAGTGAACGTCTCATGCATGACCTTCTCAAGAAAAAGGTTGAACAAAGAAGGGGAGAGTATGCAGCCCCGTCTGTCTCCTACTATAGTTCGAAGAAATTTCCGACCTGGCTGTTCATCGGGACTGCACTGCTAGCATTGTTATAGAGTTCCTGGGTGATCTGCACCAATCCTTCTATGTTGAAAGTTCTGAGGGTTTGCCACACGTCCATCGTGCCACATCTATAATAGGCGAAAGAGAAATCGTTTTGTCCGTCGTTTTCAGGTTTCCTATTCTTTTCATTTCTGAGGCCATCACCAACCCAGCCTTTTCACTTTCCGTTTGGTGAACTGGAGGTTTAGAGGATAATAAGAGGTGTTTATCCCCGCGTGTTCCCTCTTGAATATCGGCTAACATCCGTCAGACACTTATCTAAATCTACAGTGTATACCTTCTGCATGACAGAATTGAAACAGTTTTAGTCACTGGGAAACCAAGGGATCGTAATGATGTCGGAGTGAAGGATGTACGCCTATTATATCATTAAAAAATCAACTGGCGTGGTAAAGGTATTTGAAGAGACGTGATAGAATGTGTGTTGATATTAGTGTTTTGATTATACGCGTAGAAATTTAAGCCCAATTTCCCCCTCTCCCTCAATTCTATGTCAGCACTTTGCTTCAGTGGAAGCAAACAATGTATGCTTGGACTCCAGTAGAAAATGTAGATTTCGATCAAAACCTTTGAATTGTTCTGCCTTTTAATCGATTGGGTAGTTAGCGTGCAGGTGGCAGCTATTCGTAATATTAAAGGTTTATGTGTGCTTGGGGAAAAAAAGGTTGTGGAAGTACTCTGCAAAATTTTTGATACGAAACATTTTAAGCTCTTCTTATTCTGGCTCCAGATCATTTGGTTACGAAATTCTTGATACTGACTAGAATTGGACCAGTATTGATCCAATATTCGTCAGCTGAGGTTTTATTGATCGAAGTTTGCCCAAAGAAAAGCTGTAGGTAACACTTGTTTGGGAACAAACCATTTCAATTCCAGTTATGGACCAGTTGTCTGCCTTTTAATCGATCGTTGTTACGTGCAGGTGTCAGTATCTCGTTATATATTCTTGGGAAGTTTTTGTATTTAGTTTGTTTGTTGTTGGCTTTTTGTTGTTGTTTTTTGCTCATAAACATCAGGAATAAATGGTATGTTGGAGGTCATTCGCTTGGGTGGTGAGGGACTCTTTGGAATGCTGTGCTCTATTATCAAAGGTCAACACTTCACTGTTAGTTTGTTTGGAAAGTTGGTATGCTAAAGTGAAATAAAGTGTGGACATAATACTTTTCACGAATTCGGAATGGGCTACCTTAGTTTGTGGGCCAAATCGGTCGCTTACGCAAAAATTCACGCGCGTGTGTATGTGCGTGCGTGCGCGCGCACAGTGAAAGAGAGACGACAGTGTCAGGGACAGTTTAGAATCGTGGGCGATCCTTGGCTGGGGCTAAACCCAAAGATTGACAGTTGTCACTGAATTGATTTCTCCATTCAGCAGTACATTAGGGCGTCAAAAAAACTATGGACCTGCAGGCCTGAAAATTTCAGCTCCTTTATTCCTTTTATTTTTAACCACTTGACGATCAGATGTTCGATTGTTGATGCAAGGTTAAAGGAGGCGATAGTCGAGGTGATCCCGGACGTTCGGCGGGGTGATCAGGGCAAAACAGATGTCACGCGGATAGTCCGTCACCAAACGATACGTCTCTAGCGGGGTTGAGGTATAGGTTCAGCACGACCATGCGGAGTTGTCCGTGCTTTTCACTCAAACGGACAGGCTCGCATCCTTCAGCCAATAAGTTGTCGGATGCAGCTTATGGTATGTTTGCTTGTGGACGTGTGTTCGTCGTGCTTGTGTATGGGATTGAAAACCTCGATCAGAACACATGCAAGCTTCAGCTTTCGCACTTTCAAACGTTTTGTGTGACTGGATTTGAGTCCTTTGTTATACTGACGGGATTGGATACTAAAAAGGTTTGGACTGAACAGGTTGAATCGCAAAGTTTGAAAAGGGTTATGGATGTAGCAACTTCAGCGGTAGGGTTTAAAACGACCTCAGAATAGGCCGTGTTGTATCTCAAATCGGATGGGCCTGGCATATCATCCATCGGCATCATTCAGCCTGAAGCTTTCTGTCTTGTTGGCATTGAGCATGTTATGTGCCATGTGTGTGTGATTTTTTAACTTTGATCAGAACTCACACGACATCAGGATTTTCACTTCCAAACGGTTCAGAGTAGAATTCACCTTTTCCGCACTGACATGTCCATGAACAAACAGGTTCAAACTGACCACCTGACTGGCAAGGTCCAAAGGGGGTGGTGTCGGATGCTTTAGGGAGAGGTGGCTGAATCTTCAATTCCTTTAAACAGAGTTCCTACGACTATACCTGTAACGTGGACTATAATAGGTTTCAATGCGCAGTGCAACGCTAATAAGTGCTATGTGTCGGTGACTGCAGTTCAACAAAGGATGCCTTAATAGATTGACCACTGATCGGTCAGTTACTTGCATGAGCAGTTGCTGAGAACGTATGAATGGAATGATATGAGGTTTATGAAGATTTAGTCAGTTGTGTGTATGTACAATTACGCGCTCACACAAGCGCTGGGCGCCAGCATGCCACCAGTGTTAGCGTTATGTACATGGGGTGGGTGCATGCTGACATGGTTGTGTGTTTTTCTCATGTGTTTGTGTTAATCTCATGCATAGTCCTTGCGCACGAGCGTGTTGCTTTATGGTATGATCTGGCATTCACGCACATGAGCATGTGCCCTGTAAGATCGTGGAAGTTGCTTTGATCGTCGATCATCTTATGATGGCTGTCTGTCATGGCACGTACAGCGGTAGCTGCTACAACATAGGGTAATTAAAGGATACAGAAAACCAACATAAGCAATTATTACAAGACATCAAGAATGAAAGCTTAATGGGGTGTGAAGGGATTGACAAGTGATAAAAATCATCATGTGTTTGATATATTTGTGTGTATACTCATTGCTGTCATGAAGAAGTGGCAGCATGTTATCTCTAGGTTTATTACCCCATCAGCCTTGACGCTGTCGTGTGTCCCTGTATCGTTGAGGATTTCTCTTTTACGTCCATCCATCCTTCTTTGTCGGTGTACGTAACCCTCGTTCTTTTTGGTATGTATGGTATTGTTTCAGATGGGACCTCTCCCTACCGTGGTCGCTGTGTTCAAGTCAGGAGGCAGGGAAAATCCTTTGGGCGCTTTACTGGTTCTGTTTTAACGCAGTTGTATATCGGAAAGGAATGGTGCCATTATGTTTAAACGTGAACAGTCCAGCATAATGTGTCAGGTAGTGAGTGATGCCGTTTGTTTTCACCCTGCTCACGATCCGCCTTTAAACTCTATTCCCATAATATTTTTGGGGGGGGAACATTTCGCTAGCGCAGCAGTTTGCCTCTAAAGGCTCGCCCTGCCCCCAGGTTTTTTATGTTAAGGGGGTTGGGGAAATGAAGGGGGGTTTTCCCTTTTTTTTTGGGGTTTCTTGAAGCCCTTCGCAGAGGGTTGTTTATGGAGACGGCCAGAATAGATGGCCCTTTAAAGATTAAGGGGCCTATAAATGGGTTTTGGGTGGGGGAAAGTAACGGTTTTTAAAAACTTTTTTTTAAAATTTTAAAGGATCAGAAAAAAAATAAAATTTAAAACCCCCCAAAAAAAATTTTTCCCAATGGGTTAAAGGTTTTCTTAAAAATCATCTTTTTTTATTTTTTTCCTTCTGTTTAAAAATTTTTTAGAGCCCCTATTTTTTTCCCACAGCTGGGGCCCCCTTTGCCCTTTTTTTTTTAGATTTTTTTTTTTTTTTTTATTTTTTTTTTTTTTTTTTTTCTTTTTGGTTTTTTTTTTTTTTTTTTTTTTTTTTTTTTTTTTTTTTTAAAAAAATTTTTTTTTCCTTTTTTTTTTTTTTTTTTTTTTAAAAATTTTTGGGGAAAATTTTTTTTTTTTTTTTTTGGTAAAAAAGGGATGGTGGGTTTGTTTTCCCCGTCCCCCTTTCCCCCTTTAAAAACTTTTCCCCAAAAAATTTTGGGGGGAAATTTCCAAAGTTTGCCCCCTTTAAAACCTTTTTTGCCATTTTTCTTTTTACCAGTTTTTGGGGTTGTCATATGCTCTGTTACCCAATAAAAAGCAAATTGGGGGCCCCGCCTTCACCCAGTTGGCCCCAAAACCCCCCTTTTGGGCTTCACAAGGTAACCCGAACGGTGTACAGCCGGCTTTGAAACCTGTTTTTACAGCTGTGCTGTTGTGGGCAATTGAAAAAAGGGTGAATTCTCTTCGAACTGGGCAGCCAAAACGGAGCGAAAAACCTTTAAAAAACCCCTTCGGTTTTCAAGATTTTAAAGAGCACTCTTTAAAGAGAGTGAAGAAAATTTTCCTTATTTGCTTCATGTTTTTATATTTTTTCTTTTTTCTCTCTCTCTCTCTCTCTCTCTCCTCTCTCTCTCCTCTCTCCTCTCCCCCTCTCTTTCCCCAGCAATGAACAGTAAGTACTTTTCAGTGTTTTTGCTTTGCCTCTGTCCTTTTTCTTAAAATTTAACTCATAATAAACCCCCCAAAAACGAAACCAGCACGCACGCCACACACAACAACACACACACACCCACACCCCCAACACACACACCACAACCACACACACCCAAAAACCCCACACACGACCAAATATAGCACAACATGATTCGCAGCGTGACATTTATCGATTGACGGATCCTCTAGACTTCCTCGATACAAGTCAGAATACCACTCCCCACCAAACCTGCAGAAAAAAGAAAGAAAAAACCCCTATTGGGGGCTTTTTACAAACCCAATCAAAAAGGGAATGAATTCCTGCGCTGCCTTTTTTAATGTACTGCTTTTATTTTGCCATTTATGGGCGCCCTGTGTGATGAGCGTGCGTGGTGCAAATATACGTGCACACTTGAAATTTTGTAGGACGGGGTAAGAAATCAGAATAGGGTGGAGGGGTGGTCAAGGGGTAAGCCCCTTTCCGAAAGCGGAAATTTGGGTTTCGTTTTCCCTTTGTCCCAAAATTCCCCCTCCATCAGACCACGAGAGGTGGTCTGGGTGCTAGTCTTTCAGATGAAAAAGAACCGGGGGGGTGCAAACTATTTAGCGCACGCAAAAAAAACCCCCCGGAAAAAAGAAAGTTGCCCCTTGCAAAATTCTGTAAAAAAATCAACTCTGTATAGAAAAGAAATACCATGCAGACAGGAATTTTTTTTTTTAATCGGTGGTCTGCCTTGTGTCAAGCCCTTTCCCCGGGGAGAGACCCAAATTTCACGCAAAAAATCTTCCTATTTAAAGGGGTATACAAAAACAACTTTAAAAAAAAGATTTGGGTGGGGGGGTGGGTGTGTAAATAAAAGTTCACATCAGTAGTTTAAAAAATCTTGCCTTTTGGGGGAATTTGGTGTTTTTTATGTTGATCGATTCTTATGTCAAGAAGTTCAGATGGGTTTTCCACCCTACTTTTCTGTAAAAAAATTTTATTTTATCACCCTTTGCCCCAAAAAGAGCGCAAACTGTGTAAAGTCCCCCTGTGGTGGATTTCATACTACCCTTTGGGGTTTGGGGTAGGGGAGAAGGGGAAGTCTGGGGTTAGAGCTTTGCGCTCATGATTGACGGCCCGGGGTTGGAACACCCCCCAGAGCCGTTCACGGGATTTTACCCCCAGATTAAAAATCAGAAAGACTCGCTTCCCTGAAGTCCTTCGGTGGATGTAACCGGGGCCCCCTTGTGTGAACAACCGCGAACCCCTTGCGCTTTTGTTAAAAACCCCCCCCTTTCTTGGGGGTTTTAGACATCATCCCCGGCTGGGAAATGCGGCTCCCCTTAATGTGAACAAAACGGCAGATGCGCAAAATCCACCACTGATAAACCCTTGGGGCTCTCCCGGGAAAAAATGGCGCCCCAGCCCCCCCCCCCACCCCCCCATCACACACACCGCACGACAACGCACGCACACCACGCGGCCACACACACACACACACAACACACACACACACACACACACACACCACCCCACACACTTTCCCCCCCCTGTTACGTTTTTTCTCTCAAATTTACCATACCACCCCCACCCCCCCTCCTCTCGTTTTCTTTTTTAAAACCTCTCCTCTCTCTCTTCCTTTTCCTCTCTCTCTCTCTCTCTCCTCTCTCTTCTCTCTCTCCTCTTTCCCTCCTCTCTCTAACCACTGATGTTGATGACCTCGGGTTGGGCCCCATTTGTAAGAAAGCCCAAAAAAAGAAGTACATTTTGTTTGTGCTGCCCAAAAGAATTACATCCCCCCCTAAAAATAGAGACAGCCTAATTTATTTAGGAGGCCCCGTGGTGGGGGTTTTTAGGGGGTAAATCGTGATCCAGAGGGCGGGTTGATCCCGCTGGGTCGGTTTTTTGTGCCCTTTGGAAAAAGCACTTTATCCTATTTTCCTCACCCCACCCAGGTGTAAAAAGTGGGTACCGGTTTGCTGGGAAGTATCTGGCGACAGACTAGCGCCTTCACAGGGGGTGGTAAAAAACATCATTTCGTTTAAACGCAAACAAAAACCCGGGATAAGCTCCGGGTCAGGGCCTTTCCGAAAAAATACTTTTATTTATGGCTTTTAGGTCATCCTGGGTTTCCGGGCCCCCTTATATTTTTGTACCTTTTTAGAAAAAGAGGATATTGTTATGTTGCTGGTTATTTTCCCCCGGCCCCAAAACTAAGCAGTTTTGGCAAACCCCCCTTTTTATGGGGCCATGGCCTTTTTTGGATTTCGGCCCTCTCTCTCCTCCTTTTCTCCCCCTTCCTCCCTCTCCCCTTCCCCTTTCTCCTCCCTTTTCTTTATTCCCTTCACCTTTTTCGCCCAAAGGGTTTTCCCCAACCCCCCATTTTTTCGACCTTTTTCAAGGTGCAAAAACTTTTCCCAAAAAAACCCCAGGTGGGTTTTTCCCGGGTTTTTGGGGGAATTAAAAAAATTTTTTGGGTGAGAACCGGTTTAAGGGGGAATTTTTTTAAAAAAATTTGTGTGTTTTGGGGGATTTTTAAAAAAGTGGGGTGGTGTGTGTGGTTTTTTGGATAGGGAAAGGGGGGGGGGTTTTTTTGGGGGGGGTTTTTGGGGGGGAGGGGGGAAGGGGGGGGGGGGGGAAAAAGGTGGAAAAGGGGGGGGGGAAAAAGGGAAAGGGGGGGGGGAAAGGGGGAGGGGGGGAAAAATTTTGTTTTTTTGGGGGGGGTTGCAAAGGGGTATTGGGTGGTGGGCCAAAAACCCGAAAAGGGCTTTTTTGGGAAATTCGGGCAAAGAGTGTTGAAGGGTTAAAGTTTTGGGCATTGTAGCCCGGCGACAAAAATTTTTTGGGGGAGGGGGGCACAAAAAGCCCATTTTGGGGCGTCCTTCTCTGCCACCAAGGGTTTTCGAAGGGGTTTTTAAAACGGTATTGAAAAATTTCTTTTTGCAGGGAAAATCCTTTGGGAAAAAGAAGACAAAACCCCGGGCCGACTAAAGGCTGGGGGGAAAAACCCCATCAGTCCTCCCCAAAAAAAAAGGGGGGGATTGGGGGGTTAAACCGTATAGAATCCAAAAAGGGGGGACTAGGGCCCTTTTTCGTTTGTGGGTTTTTTTTTTAATTTCCCGGTTTTTTCCTTCGTTAAAAAAAACCCGGTTTTAAAACCCCCCAAAAAAAAAAATAAAAAGGGGGGGGGGGGGGGGGACTTTCAGAATAAGGGAAATCCAGACGAAAACAAACCTTTTTTTGTGTCTAAAAAAACCCAATTTTTTCCCTTTTTTTTAAAACTTTTGGGGGGTTTTTTTGTTTTGTTTAAACCCGGGGGCCCCTTTCCAAAACCCAAAAAACCCTGTTTCTTTTTCCACTTTTTTTGAAAAACTTTTTTGGGGGGGGCTTAAAAACGGGTTTTAAAAAACAAAAAAAATTTTTCAACCCCAAAAAAACCCCCCCCCCCAAAAACCAACCAAGAGTAAGGTTTAATAACCCCTTTAGTTGGGCGGGGCATGAAAAAAAAGAATTTTCCCAAAATCCAACCAAACCGCCAGCCGTGGGCCCCCCAAAATTTTTTAAAAAAAATCTCTGAGGGGGGTTTTTGCCGGGTGATGTCGCCTGAGTTTTAAGTTGTTTATTTTGTGCGGTTTTTAAACTGGAAAATTTGGGGTCTTGCAATTCTTCCAAGTTTCCGGAATTTTTTACAAAAACCCAAACCCCCAAAAAAAGTCCACAATTTAAAAAACCCACAAAACCCCATCCCCCTCCCATTAATAAAAATTTTTTTTGTGGTTTTGGGGGGAGTTGCTCAACCCGTAAAACCCCCCCGAAAATTTCCTTTTCCCATATTAAAATACAGGGCCGCCCACCCCAAAAAATTTTTTTTTTTTTTTAAACCCCTCAGAAACCCCCCCTTTTGGGGTTTCAGGGGGGCTGCAAGTTTTTTTTGGGATTTTTTGCAAAATTTAACTCCAAACCCCCCATGGGCCCCAATACTTTTTTTGTTAAAAATCTGTCTTAAAAACCTGTTTTCCCATTTAAAAGGGGTTAAAAAGGGGGTCCCACGGGGCCAACCAAAAAAGGGGGGGGATTAAAGTAAAATTTTTCTTTTTTTCAAATTGTGTTTTTTTGGGGGGTTTCTTTGTTGTTTTTTTTTCCCCAACTGGTTACTTAAAAATCCTCGTTCTTAAAATGGGGTTTTTTAAATTCATTGGATTTTTTTTTCCCAAATATTTTATGGTGAAGGGGCCGGCGTTTTTGCCCTTTTCGAGACCCCCCCCCCCCCCTTTTTTTTTTTTAAACCCCCGGTGGGGTTTGGGGAAGATTCAGGCTTTTTGGGCCAAACCCGGCATTTTAAAATCCCCCCCCAAACCCTAAAATACCCCCCCCCCGCCTTTTCCCCCGGGGGTTTCCGAATTTTTTTCCCCCCCCCTTTCCCCCCCCCCCCTTTTTTTTTAAAAAAACCCCCCAACAACCCTTTTAAAAATTTTTTTTTAAGGGGCCCCCGTGCACTGTTTTTTCCCCTCAGCCCTTTTTCCCAAAAATTTTTTTGAAAAAAAATTTTTTTTTTTCCCAAAATTTTCGCAAATTTTGGGAAAAAACCCGTTATTTAAAACCCCCCAAACCTACTCCTTTAATTTCAAACCCCCCTTGGGGTTTGGGGGCTTTAACACCCCCCCTTTGGAACCCCGGGGAATTTTTTACGCCCCTTTTTTTAAAACCCCTTTTTTTTCCCTTTTCCCCCCCTTTTTTTCCCCCGATTTTTTCCTTTTTCCCCGCCCCCAGGGGCCCCGGGGCCCCCCCCCCCCCCCCCCGGTCCTCAGTTTGTTTCCCCCCCCCCCCTTAAAAAAAAACCCCAAAAACCGGGGCCCCCCTTTAAAACCCCCCCCTTTTTAAAAAAGGGGCCCCCTCCCAAAATTTCTTTCCAAAAACGCCCGGGCTCCCAAAAAAGAAACCCCGGAGGAGAGCTTTTTCCCCTTTCGTCCTCTAGAATCCCCCCTGTTTCCCCCCCATTTTAAAGGGAAAAAAAAATTTTGACGGAAAGTTTTTAAAAAGCCCCCCAAAAAAATTTTCCCCCCCCTAAATCGTTTACCCCCAAAAAACTTTGGAGGGGCCCCCCAACATGCGAAAAACCCCTAAAAAACCCCCGGGAAGGGGAAAAAACCCCTGGAAAAAAATTTAACCAAAAAAGGACCCCCTTAAAAGGGGGGAAACCCCAAAAACCATTAACATTATCCCGAACCCCGGGGGGAAAAATTGGTGACAACAAGAAAACCCCGGGAAAATCAAACAAGGGGTTTCCCAAAACCAAACCCCCCCCCCCTTTGAAATCTGCTTCACAAAAAATCTTGCAAAAAGTGAAAAAAAAAAAGAAATTTAAAAAAAAAGCAAAAAGGAACAAATCCCCCAAAAAAAAAGCGGACGCGGGGAAACGGGGTTCCCGAGAGATTTCCCCCCCCCCGGGGGAAAAAAACGGGCATTTCAGATTTATGAACAGTCCCGGCTCAATCAATGCCCTTTTTTTTTCCCCAAAAGGGGACGCGAGAGCCGGCAAGCTCAGCCCCCCTAAAACCCCTTTAGGGGGAATTTAAAGAAAAGGGAAGGCCCCCTTTTGGCAATTTTTAAAACGTTTTTACCCAACCAACCCCCGGGCCACGTCTTTCAGTGATTCACGGTTATCAGACGGATTTTTATTTTTTGGGAAACCCCCCCCAGGGGGCGGGAAAAACCCCAAAAAAATTCGGTTTTGGGTTTTTTTAAAAAAAAAAAAAACCCCTGTTTTGGGGGTTCAACAACGGCGGGGAAAAAAATGGAAAACCCCACCGGAAATGTTCCAAAACTTCGGGCAAACCAAAGGGGAAAAAAAAAAAGGGGCTAGCCCAATTTTCCCCCTAAATAAAAAAGTGGCAATTTAAAGGGAATTTTTTAAAAAAGGAAACAGGGGGTTCTTTTCCGGGGGGAAAAAAGATCATCGCAAGAGATTAAAAACCCCCGAATCTTTTCCCTATCCCAAAAAAAAAACAACTGAAAATTTTTTTTTAATTTCTTGTTTTGGGGGGGACCCCCTTTCCCCCCAAACCCCAAATTTAAAAATTTTTTTAAAAAAACCCCAAAAATTTTTTTTTTTTCCCCCCCCCCCGGCCTTCGGGGGAACCCCCAAGCCAAAAATGGGGAGGTTTTTTTTGTTTTCCCCAAAGTTTTTTTTTTTTTTTCCCCCCCAAAAGGGGAAAAAAAACCCCCCCGGGTTTAATTCCGAAAATAATTTTTTTTGGGTTTGGGGGGTTTGGGGGGGGGGCAGGGGGCCGGGGCCAAAAATTTGGGCCCGCCCCTACCCCCCACCCCCTAATTTTAAAAAAAGCCCCTTTTGGGTGGGGGTCCAGGGCCCCCCCCCGCACAGTTTTATACCTCCTCCCTCCTTTCCTTTGTTTTATTAAACCCCCCCCCCCCCCTCCCTTAAGCTCCCCCCCCCCCCCCCCCCCCCCCCCCTTTTTTTCCCCCTCCCCCCCCTCCCCCCCTCCCCCTTTCCCCCCTCCTTCCCCCCCATTCTCCCGGGTTTTTTTTTTTTTTTTTTTTTTTTTTTTTTTTTTGTTTTTTTTTGTATTTTTTTTTTTTTTTTTTAAAAATTTTCCTTCCCACCTTTTTCCCCCCCCCATTTCCCCTCGTCCCCCTCCCCCCCTCCCTTTCCCTCCTCCCCCTCTCTTTCCCCCCTCCCCTTTTGCCCCCCCCTCCCCCCCCCCTTCCCCCCCCCACTCCCCCCCTTTTCCCCCTTTCCCTTTCTCCCCCCCCCTTCCCTTTTTTTTCCCCCCGGGCCCCCCCCCCCCCCCCCTGGGCCCCCCCCCCCTTTCTTCCCCCTAATTTTTTTTTTCTTTTCTTTATTTTCTCCTTTTTTTTCTCCCCTTTTTTTCCCCCTTTTTCCCCCTTCTTTCCCCTCTCTCCCTTTTTTTTTATTAAAAAATTTTTTTCCTTTCCCCATTTTCCCCCCCCGGGTTTTTTACATTCCCAACCCCCAAATTTTTAAAACCCTTAAAAAATTAGAAAATTTTTTTGGTTTTCCCCCTTCCCAAAATAAAAAAAAAACCCCCCCCCCTCCCCCCCGAAATTTCCCAAACTTCTTCCCCTTTTTCCAATTTTTCTTTTCTTTCTTTCCTTTTATTTGCTTTCTTTAAAATTTTTTGGGGGGGTTTTTTTTTTTTATTTTTGGGGGGGTTTGGGGAAATTTTGGGGTTTTTTTTGGGGTTTTTTTGGGAACATTTAAAAAAATTTTTTTAATTAAAAAAATTAGGTTAGAAATTTTCCCCCTTTAATTTCCCCGATTTAAAACTTCCCCTTTTTCTTTTTTTTTTTTTTATTTTTTAAAAAAATTATTTCCCCAAAAAAATTTTTAAAAATTTTTTTTAAGGGTAAAATTTTTTTTTTTTTTAGTTTTTTTTTTGGGGGGTTTTTTTTTAGGTTTTATTTTTGTAAAAAATTTTTTTTTTTTTTTAAAAAATTTTTTTTTATGGGTTTTTTGTTTTTTTTTATTTTTTTTTTTTTTTTTTTTTTTTTTTTTTTTTTTTTTTTTTTGTTTTAAATTTTTAAATTTTTGTTTTGTTTTTTTTTTTTTGTGGTTTTTTTGGGGGGAAAAAAAACCCCTTTTTGTTTTTTT
>JAQIHA010000536.1:0-13862 GCA_028751875.1 Rapana venosa | reverse complement strand
TCTCCACAAGCTTTTTGGCCACTACTGGTGGAGGGGTCAGCGGGCCGGTCCTCTTTCTTCAAGTGCTGCCTCATGTAGCGGCAGGACTGTAAAGCACATGGTCTGGTGTCGGCTGCCTTCTGAAAAAGAGCACTGCTCTGGGGTGGCCTATGAAAGGTTTGGGGGTTGTGGTGTATATAATATATATTATAATATATATAAAAAATTTTTAATATATATATAATATATATAAAATAAAATATATAAATATGGTAAAAGGCTTTTGGGGCCCGGCCCTGATCACTAGACGTGTCCCTGCTCCCCGTCATGCAGCAGTGGGAAAAGGTGTGCCCTGTTATAGTGGGATGTTGTTTGTACCCAAATTTGTTGTGGTTTGGGCCCTTGAGAGGTTTTGGGTTTCAAAACGACCGACCTTACGCCCCTCTTTTTGCCTGTCCCGGCCCTCCTTTCCCGGAGGAGTAGTCAGGGGTCCCCTTTGCCCCACACGCACTGGAGGGGGGGTCCTCTGCAGCACCCCTTCGACCCGTCTGCTGCGCTGCTGCGCTGAGGGAGGAGGCCGAGGGGAGGCAGGTCTTCAGGCACGTTTCTGCTGGATAAGGCAAGGGGACACGGTCAAGAAGACTGCTCCTGACGTATCCCTTTGGCATAAAAGGAAAGACATCGTTCCTTCTGTCTAAGCTGGATAAGAGGAATGTTCTTCAAAAATTTCTTCAACCCTTTTTTTTTCCAATCAGGTAAAGTTTCTGTTTTATACAATTTGGGCTCTAAAGAAAGGAAAAAATCAAAGGGGGTGGTGGGGTGTTGGTGGTGGGTGGGGTGGTGGTGGTGGGGGTGGTATGATGATTGATATGATGATGATATGAGGAGATATATGTGGTGGTGGTGGTGGTGGTGGGGTATCACAATGAAAGTGATGTTTGAACGACGACGACGAACGACGACGCCGATGAGATGATGAAAAGAGATGATGATGATAGAGAGATAGATGATATGAGATGGGGAGGAAGATAAAAAGAGGGGAGGATGATATGGGGGGATGGTATAATGAAATCAGAAAAAGGAAATTTTTTCAAAAAGGCTCTCTCTCCTCTCCTCTCCTCTCCCCTTTTCTTCTCTCCTCTCTCTCTTCTCTCTCTCTTCTGCTGTTTCAGCTTCGCATGTTGTAAAGTCCTCGATGAGACTATAAACGGGGCCCGGGGAACGCAGCAAACATCTTGCGCACATTTTTAAAAATCCTTTTCCGCGTTCAAAAGGGAAAGGCCCATTGTGTCCCGGGTGGGAACGATGACAAAATTTAAAAAACGCAACACACGCATAAATGGTTTTTTTTAAGCGCTTTGATTTTTTGTTTCAAGATTCAGCGCTTATAAATTCCATACATTTTTTTTTATTTTCCATATCACTTTTGTACGTGCATTGCATACGCTTCACGGGTTGTCAATATTGTTGTGGAAAAGAAAAGGAGGGTTGGTGTGTGTGTGTGTGTGTGTTGTGTGTGGTGTGTGTGTGTGTGGGGGTGTGTGGTGTGTTGTGTGTGTGGTTTTTGTGTGGTGTGTGTTGTTGGTGTGTGGTGTTGTGGTTGTTGTTTGGGGCGTGCAGCCTGCACCCGCGTGGTGAGTGGTGCGTGGTGCGTGGGGTGCTCAGCCGAGTGGCGTGTCGGTTGTGTAAAAGACTTCTTTGATCATGCACTATGTAAATTGTGGGGGATGGGGGGAAGGGGGGGGTAGTAGGAAGGGAGGAAGGAGATTGAATGTGTGTACATTTTTTTCTCAGACAAACAAACAGATGCACAGACAGGCAGAGACATGAGTATTTAAGGCACAGTAACCACGAAACCAGAATAAAAAATGCCATAGAACCATATGAAGAGCTCCTGACTTCAGTGAAAAAGATGCAAACTTAAGTGATACAGGCACGTCACACGAACATGTGGACTGGCCAAGACTGTCCTACAGGGAACAGTACAAGGAGGGAGACGAAGAGGCAGACAGAGAAAACGATGGGAAGACAACATCAGAGAGTGGACTGACTGGCCTCGAGTGGAAAGAATTGTAACGGAAAGCAGAAGACCGAGGGGAGTGGAGGAAGCTGGTTGCAAAATCTTCATTGGTGCCTTCACGGTCCACGGAATGACAGGAAAGGTGAAGGTGAACCATGAAAGATTTGAACTGAGACCCAGAAAAGTCAGCATGCCTGGTCATGTCGCCATTCCACAGAAAAAGATGGCGTGGACAGCATAGCGTCCCCCTATGTGTGAGGATGGAATGTGTCATGGCGGCTCCCTGCATGCCACTGATTGACTTCCGGGTCACAGGGAATTATGGGAGGAACCGTTCCTGAATGGGTGACCTTGACGTTTTGGACTTTCTTCATGACTTGTGTTGGTTGTGGGAGGGAGGGGGGGGGGGGGGGGGGGGGATCTGGTTTAATGGGACCAAGCATTAGTTTGGCTGTGAAGAGATCTTGATGTCTGTCTGTCCCTTCCTTTTCACTGTCTGTCTTAAGTACTGAATCTCTCTATCAATTCAATTCAATTCAATTCAACTCTCTCTCTCTCTCTGTCTCTGTCTGTCTGTTTCTCTCTCTCTCTCTCTCTCTCTCTTTATCTATCTCTCTATCTATCTATCTGCATTTTCCAGCCTGTCTCTCTGTCTGTCTATCGGGGATAGCCTAGTGGTCAGAACATTGCGTTCGCAATCTGACGACCCGGGTTCACTTCCCGTTCAAGGGGATATTTTCCTCTGGAGTTAACATAAGTGCAGACTCCACTCTCCCCAAAAGTCCTTCGGATGAGACTATAAACCGAGGCCCCGTGTGCGAACGCATGCAGAACATCTTACCCACACGTTAAATCCTGTTCCGCTTTTCGTAAGAGTAGGCCATTGTGTGCCGGTGGGAACAGATGACAGAATTCACTAATCCGCATACACACGGGGACTGATGTAAAAAAGCACATAAGTGCTTATTCCATTATCCTCGATATAAAAGAATAAATAAATAAATAAATAAATATCAGTCTGTCTGTCTGTCTCTCTGCCAGTCTCTCTCTCTCTCTCTCTCTCTCTCTCTCTTCTCTCTCTCTCTCTCTCTCTCTCTCTCTCTGTGTGTGTGTCTCTGGCTGTGCTCTGTGTGTGTGTGTGTTATTTCAGTCTCTCATCACCTCTCATCTAATCTCAATGCAAATCTCTGCGGCAGAATATGAACCATTTTCATCAGTTATAAGCTGAAAGAGCTGTCTGAATATTTGGACAGTGGACACGCAAAACCAATTAACTTTTCTTTTGGTTTGTTTGTTTGTTTGTCTGTATTTTTGTTGTTGTTCTTTTTTCACTATATTGTTTCAGTGCTGATCATGTCTGCCTCAATCTGAGTGGGGTGTGGTGCAGAATGTCAGGAAGGAAATTCCCCTGAAAACTGTCTTTTTGTGAGACATCACGAGCTTAGCCCTGCAATCTCTGCAAGCTGGTCAGTTTCAGTGTGTCTTAGGCTGCAGTTTGGTTTGTGCCTCGTGTGTCTGCTGTCTTTGCTGTCTGTCTGGTTTCGGTGTGTTTTTAAACTGTCTTTTGGACAAGAAGTCTATCGTTTGAAGCTGTATCTTAAAGCGTTGATGCTTTTAGTTGAGTTTTAGCTTTGAAGAACAGGAAATCGTTGGTGATGGTGGTGGTGATGATGATAGGAAAGAGAGCTAAGCAATACCCTCTATCATCCTTCCTCCCTTCCTTCTCTCTCTCTCTCTCTCTCTCTCCCTCTCTCTCTCTCTCTCTCTCTCTCTCTCTCTCTCTCTCCCTCTCTCTCTCTCTCTCTCTCTTCTCTCTCTCTCTCTCTCCTCTCTCTCTCTCTCTCTCTCTCTCTGTTTGACATTCTACATGTCTGTATGTCCTTCCGATGAGACTATAAACCGAGGCCCCGTGTGCGAACGCATGCAGAACATCTTGCGCACACGTTAAATCCTGCTCCGCTTTTCAAAAGAGTAGGCCATTGTGTGCCGGTGGGAACAGATGACAAAATTTACAAAACCGCATACACACGGGGACTGGATGTAAAAAAGCACATGAGTGCTTATTCCATTATCCTCGATATATAAAAAAAAATGTCATCAGAGCGCTTTGATTTGTTGCTTTACAAGATTCAGCGCTATATGAATTCCATACATTATTATTATTATTATTATTATTATTATGTGCTTCATAATCTACTTGTGTTCATGCATGTGTGTGCACTTGTGCTCAAGTTGTATAATAGAGACAGTGTTTGCGTTTTCATTTGTGTAAAAGACTCCTTGTGATCATGCACTAGTGCTAAAATTGTGAGGAGATGGAGAATGAGGGAGGGGTAGTTGGAAGGGAGGGAGAAAATTGAATGTATGTGCATTCTTTTTCTTAGACAGTTGCACAGACAGGCAGAGACAGGAGTATTTGAGGCACAGTAACCACGAAACCAGAATCAAAAACGCCATAGAACCATATGAAGAGCCCCTGACTTCAGTGAAAAAACCGCAAACTATGCAAAACTTCATCACCCAGACCTGTCAGTCGTGCTACTATCAGTTACGGCGTATTAGTGCAATTCGAAAGTACCTGTCCACCGAAGCAACAGCCAAACTTGTCACTTCTCTCATTCTTTCACCTCTGGACTATTGCAATTCTCTTTTGTCTGGTCTGCCAGCATCATCTATCCACTCCCTTCAACGTATACAAAACTCCGCAGCTCGACTAGTTCTCAGAAAGAAAAAATCGGAGCACATTAACCCCCTCTTGCGATCTCTCCACTGGCTGCCTGTGCCACAGAGAGTAGAATATAAGATCAGTACCCTCTGTTACAAATGTCTCCACAAAATTACACCCTCCTACCTCTGTGAATGTCTTAACCTGTACACTCCTTCACGTTCCCTCCGCTCTGCTGCAGATACCTTGTGCCTACGAATACCTAGATTCAGCCAATCTACTGTGGCCGCCGCTCTTTCTCTATTTCGTGGTCCATCGACCTGGAATGAGCTCCCTCTCTCTCTTCGCCAGAAGCCTAGCTATGACACTTTTAAATCAAGCCCTCAAGACATATTTATTTCAAACCTAAGATTTCCCCCCTCCTGTCTCATATCAGAACTATCCCACCCTTCACTAACCCATGTCCTATCACCCTGCTATAGTATATGACCTGTTGTGTGTGTTGTGTGTGGTGTGCTTTTGAAAAACATTTGACTATTGCAATTTTATTTCATTGATTTGGTCTGCAGTACCATGTTTGTAATTTTTTTTGAACTTTGTTATTTTTCATTGGTTGTATGATGGTAAGATTGGTGAATGCATGGGGGGGCTTTGATTTGCTTTGCCAGTTTAGGCTATATAAGTTCCATTTTTAGTATAGTAGTATACTGGAGCGTCACCCAACTTAGTGGCCAAGACTGTTTTCCCCAAAGGGGAAAAGTAAAGGAGGGGACGAAGGGCAGACAGAGAAAACGAGGGGGAAAAGACAACATCAAGAGTGGACTGAGGCCTTGAGTGGAACTTTTGTACGGAAAGCAGAACCCCGCGGGGATGGGGAAAAGTGGTTGCAAAATTTTCATTAGGCCCCCCACGGCCCAGGGTTTTTTCACAGGAAATTGAAGGTGAAGGTGAACACGAAAGATTTGAACTGAGCCCCGAAAAGTCGCATACCTGTCATGACCTTCCCAAAAAAAGAGGCGTGGACAGCAAGCGCCCCCCCTCTGGGGGAGGATGGAAGTGTCAGGGCGGCTCCCTGCATCCCCCATTGATTGGGTCACGGGGAATGATGGGAGGAAGGTTCCTGAATGGGTGCCCTACGTTTTTTGGTTGTTTTGGGGGTTGTTGGGAAAGGGTGGGAGGGAGAGAGAAGGGGGAGAGAGAGAGGACAGGGGGAAAGAGAGGAGAGAGAGGGAGAGAGAGAAGAAGAGAGAACAGACAGAGAGGAGAAGAGAGGAGAGGGGTAAATGGCTGTGAAGGATTTTGATGTCTTTCTTTTCCCTTTTTCACTGTCGTTTAAGCCCTGAACTCTTATAAATTTCAATTCACCCCTCTCTCTCTCTCTCTCTCTTCTCTCTCTGTTTCTCTCTCTCTCTCTTTTCCTCCTCTTCTCTCTCTCTCTCTTCTCTTCTCTCTCTTTTTTTCTAAAATCTTACAAAATATTTATTGAAAATTTTCCCAAAAAAATTTTCATTGGTGGTCAAAATGTTCTAGAATGTTCTTTTATTTTTTTAGTATTCTTTTTGGGTTTCCCGTTTTCATCCTTGTTATTCTTTGTGTTCGTTTGAAATGGTTCTGTCAGAGCTTTAAAGTGTTCCCTTTATGGGCTTTTTGGGTTTGTTTTGTTGTTTTTTTTTTGGTTTTTTTACGTTAAATGCATCATGGGCTTTTTCTTTTATTTTTTTGTATTACAAAGAAAGTCGGTTAACCCCCTTGTCAATAGGCCACATTGGGGGAAGCATAAATTGGTCAAAGCGTCAAAGGTTTCTCTCTTTCTCTCTTTCTCTCTTTATCTTTATGTGCATTGTTCTCTTCAACAGTCTGTATGTCTCTCTGTCTTTGCAGTACTCTCCCTTTTTCTGTGTCTTGGCTTGCTCTGTGTGTGTGTGTGTTTTTTTTGTCTCTCATCACCTCTCATCAATCTCAAAGCAAATCTTGTGCGAAAAAAAAAACCCTTTTCATCAGTTATAAGCCCAAAGAGTGCCTGAATATTTGGGGCAGTGGACACGCAAAACCCAAATTACTTTTTTTTTTTGGTTTTTTTGTTTGTTTGTCTGAAGAACAGGGAAAACGTTGGTGGTGGTGGGGTGATGATGTAGGAAAGAGGCTAAACAAACCCTCTATCATCCTTCCTCCCTTCCCTTTTCTCTTCTCTTTTCTCTCTCTCTCCTCTTCTCTCTCTCTCCCCCTCTCTCTCTCTCTCTCTCTCTCTCCCCTCTTCTTCTCTCTCCCCTTTTTCTCTTTTTCTCTCTCCCCTCTCTCAGTTTGAGCATTCTCGTCTGTATTCCTTCCGATGAGACTATAAACCGAGGCCCCGTGTGCGAACGCATGCAGAACATCTTGCGAACACGTTAAATCCTGCTCCGCTTTTCGAAAGAGTAGGCCATTGTGTGCCAGTGGGAACAGATGACAAAATTTACAAAACCGCATACACACGGGGACTGGATATAAAAAAAGCACATGAGTGCTTATTCTGTCCCGATGGTGTATCACCTTGTCGTGGTGGGATGGCTTGCGTGCTTCAATGACCCCCAGAGCTATGTGGGCGGGGGCTTCGGCCTCTGGCAGGTTCAACCATGCTCAACAGGTCTGGGGGAGAGGAGCCAGACTAAACGATGCACCCTGGTCCTCCAGGTTGGGGGTTGTGCATTGGGCTAACGACCCATTCACTTAAAAACCACTCTGTTACTGAAACTGCAACGATACCTCTTACGAGCAACATGGTTGGGGAAGAGTCCTCTTGGTAAGCCTATGACGCGTGCTGGTGAAAGCCTTGGGGAACCCAGTGCGCCGACAACTTTTTTTAACAACCAAGTCAACAACCAGGATAGGGACTTGGAACATCAGAACCCTGTATGAAACCGGTAAAACAGCCAGGTGAGTAGGAAATGCACAGGTACAACCTAAAGATCCTTGGCCTGTGCGGACCAGATGGAATGGAACCGGGCAGACAAAGCTTGCGAGTGGAGACACTATCATCTACTCTGGACAGGAAGAAGGCCAGCCCCACACCACATGGAGTAGCGCTGCTGATTAGACCTGAAGCAACGCAAGCACTGCTGTCCTGGGAACCAGTGTCACCACGGATCCTCACAGCACGTTTCAACTCAAAAGGCAGAAAGGTTACCGTCGTTCAGTGCTACGCTCCAACAAATACAGCAGAGTTAAAAAGATAAAGAAAACTCTTTGAACAAGTCCAGACCATCAGGGACAAAGCACCAAAGAGGGATCTAAAAATACTAATGGGAGACTTGAATGCCAAAGTGGGACAGACAACACAAACAGAGAACTGATCATGGGCAGACATGGCACTGGAGAACAAAATGAAAATGGAGAACTTTAACAGAATTTGCATGTTTAACGACCTGGTCATTGGAGGCCCCATCTTTCCTCACAAGAAAGTCCAAAAAACCCACATGGACTTCCCCGATGGCAAGACAGAAACCAGATTGACCACATCACCATCGGGGGAATGTGGAGAAGGAGCCTGCATGATGTCGGGTGAAGCGCGGAGCAGAGCAGCATCAACCATCATCTTTTTGTTGCCATCCTCAAGACCAAGCTCAAAGCCTACATCGACCGGGCAGGAAGACCATCACACAAGTTCAATGTGCAAAGCCTGAAGGAAAGAGAAAAAATAGAAGAATTCAGGCTCGAACTGAGGAACAACTTCAGTGTGCTTTCCCAGCTGCCAGAGGAAACAGTCGAAGAGCAATGGCAGAGTCTACGTGAGACCTGGAAGAAAAACATGCCAAACATTTCTGGGAAAGAAAACAAGAAAATACAAGGAGTGGCTGACAACAGAAACATGGGCACTGATCCCCGAGAGAAAACAGCTGAAAGATCAGATAAACCAAACACAAAATCAAGAAAAGAAACAGGAATGCAAGCTGCTATTTGGGACAAAAACCGGGCGTAAAGAGAAGTGCAAGAAGAGACAAGAGAAAATTCATTGAGGAACTGACTAGGAAGCAGAGACTGCAGCAGGCCAAAGAAATATGAAAGACTGTACGAGATCACGAGAACTCTCTCAGGAAAAAAACAAACCAAAAGCTGCCCTGTCAAAGATAAGAATGGCAATACCTTTCCCCAGGTGAGGAGGACCAGAGAGCAAGAGGGGCAGAGCACTTCAAAGAAACGCTCAACAGACCTGCACCACCCGTGCCGCCTGACATCCCCCCACCTACTGAAATCCTTGGCATCAACACCGGTCCCCTACCAAGAATGAGATCACCAAAGCCACAAGTCACTCAAATCAGGCAAAGCAGCAGGCCCAGACGGTATACCACCTGAAGCACTGAAGGCGGACATTCAAACTTCCACTGAGATGTTATACCCACTCCTATACAAGATCTGGGAACAAGAGAGTGTACCAGAAGACTGGAAAAAGGCCATCTTGTTAAGCTGCCAAAGAAAGGGGACTGTCCTCCTGCAACAACTGGAGAGGAATCATGCTACTGTCCATCCCAGGGAAAGTACTGACAAGGATCAAGCTAGACAGACTGAAGACAGCACTGGACAAGACACTTCGGGATGAACAGGCAGGCTTTAGGCAAAGACAGATCATGCACAGATCAAATCGCACAATGCGCATCATCATTGAGCGTCCCTGGAGTGGCAGACCCCCCTATATTCAGTCTTTGTCGACTTCCAGAAGGCATTTGACAGCGTCGACAGAGATGTCATTTGGAAACTGATGCATCACTATGGCTTTCCACCAAAATTCATCACCATCATCCAGCAGCTATATGAAGATGCACCTGTCCAAGTCATCCATGAAGGGAAACTGACGGAAGCCTTCTCCGTACAGACCCGGGGTTCGTCAGGGCTGTTGTTGTCGCCAACCATCTTCCTGTTGGTGGTTGACTGGATAATGCGGCAAGCCACAGCAGGCAGGAGAACCGGCATACAGTGGACCCTCATGAAGCAGCTGGAAGACCTGGACTTCGCAGACGACATCAGCCTTCTCTCCCACAGGCAACAAGACGCACAAGAGAAGCTTTGTTTTGTTGCTGACGAAGCTGAAAAGACTGGCCTCCAAATCAACATCGGGAAGACGGAGATCATGAGGGTGAACAACAAAAACACATGACCAGTGCGACTGCAGCAAGAAAACCATCACAGAAGTCACCAAGTTTATTTACCTGGGCAGTGTCGTCAGTAAAGATGGGGGAACAGATGAAGACATCAAGTGGCCGAATCAACAAAGCCCGTCACGGGCCCTTTAACACCCTTCGGCCAATTTTGGGGGTCAACAGCCCTCTCATTTCAAATAACTTCGGATCTACAACACCAATGTCAAATCGGGCCTACTTTATGGCTCAGAAACCTGGCGGTAACAAAAAACCCAAAACCCACCAACTCCAGTCTTTTACCAACAAATGCCTCAGGTACATCCTCAACATCAGGTGGCCGGAAGTCATATCCAACAAACAACTGTGGGACAGGACCAGACAAACCCCAATTGAGTTTCCCTCATTAAACAAAGGAAGTGGGGATGGATCGGCCATACACTCCGCAAGCCTGCGTCAAATGTCACCAGACAGGCCCTTGACTGGAATTTCCCCAAGGGAAGCGGAAAGTTGGTCGACCAAAGCAGACCTGGCGCAGAAGTGTTGACGATGAAACGAAGGCAGCCGGAATGACATGGGCCGAGCTGAAGAGGATCTCCCAAAACCGAGTTCGTTGGAGGGGTGTTGTTGCAGCCCTATGTTCCCCAAGGAACCAAGAGGCATAAGTCAAGTAAGTCAAGTGAGTGCTTATTCCATTATCCTCGATATATTAAAAAAATGTCATCAGAGCGCTTTGATTTGTTGCTTTACAAGATTCAGCACTATATGAATTCCATACATTATTATTATTATTATTATTATTATTATTATTATTATTATTGTTATTATTATTATTATTATGTGCTTCATAATCTACTTGTGTTCATGCATGTGTGTGCACTTGTGCTCAAGTTGTATAATAGAGACAGTGTTTGCGTTTTCATTTGTGTAAGAGACTCCTTGTGATCATGCACTAGTGCTAAAATTGTGAGGGGATGGAGAATGAGGGAGGGGTAGTTGGAAGGGAGGGAGAAAATTGAATGTATGTGCATCTTTTCTCAGACAGTTGCACAGACAGGCAGAGACAGGATATTTAAGGCACAGTAACCCCAAAACCAGAATCAAAAACGCCATAGAACCATATGAAGAGCTCCTGACTTCAGTGAAAAAAACGCAAACTATGCAAAATTCATCACCCAGACCTGTCAGTCGTGCTACTATCAGTTACGGCGTATTAGTGCAATTCGAAAGTACCTGTCCACTGATGCAACAGCCAAACTTGTCACTTCTCTCATTCTTTCACATCTGGACTATTGCAATTCTCTTTTGTCTGGTCTGCCAGCATCATCTATCCACCCCCTTCAACGTATAAAAAAACTCCCAGCTCGACTAGTTCTCAGAAAGAAAAATCGGAGCACATTACCCCCCCCCCCCCCCCCCCCCCCCCCCCCCTCTTGCGATCTCTCCACTGGCTGCCTGTGCCACAGAGAGAGAAACAAGATCAGTACCCTCTGTTACAAATGTCTCCACAAAACAACACCCTCCACCTCTGTGAATGTCTTAACCTGTACACTCCTTCACGTTCCTCCGCTCTGCTGCAGATACCTTGTGCCTACGAATACCTAGATTCGGGCCAATCTACTGTTGGCCGCCGCTCTTTCTCTATTTCGGGTCCATCGACCGGGAATGAGCTCCCCTCTCTCTATCGCCAGAAGCCTAGCTATGACCTTTTAAATCAAGCCTCAAGACATATTTATTTCAAACCTAAGATTTCCCCCCTCCTGTCTCATTCAAACTATCCCCCCCTTCACTAACCACATGTCCTATTACCCTGCTATAGTATATGACCTGTGTGTGTGTGTGTGTGTGCTTTTGAAAAACATTTGACTATTGCAATTTTATTTCATAAATTTGGTCTGCAGTACCATGTTTGTAATATCTGTTTGAACTATTGATTATTTGTCATTGGTTGTATGACTGTGTAAGATTAGGTCGAATGCATGCGCTTTGATTTGGCTTTGCAAGATATAGCGCTATATAAGTTCCATTTATTAGTAGTAGTAGTAGTAGTACTGGAGCGTCACACGAACATCTAGACTGACCAAGACTGTCCTACAGGGAACAGTACAAGGAGGGAGACGAAGAGACAGACAGAGAAAACGATGGGAAGACAACATCAGAGAGTGGACTGGCCTTGAGTGGAACGATTTGCTACGGAAAGCAGAAGACCGCGGGGAGTGGAGGAAGCTGGTTGCAAAATCTTCAGTGGTGCCCCCCACGGTCCACGGGTTCACAGGAAAGGTGAAGGTGAAGGTGAACCACGAAAGATTTGAACTGAGACCCAGAAAAGCCAGCATGCCTGATCACGTCACGAGTCCACAGAAAAAGATGACGTGGACAGCATAGGTCCCCCTCTGTGTGAGGATGGAATGTGTCATGGCGGCTCCCTGCATGCCACTGATTGACTTCCGGGTCACAGGGAGTTATGGGAGGAACCGCTCCTGAATGGGTGACCTTGACGTTTTGGTTGTGTTGGTTGGGGGGTGGGGGTGGGAGAGAGAGAGAGAGAGAGAGAGAGAGAGAGAGAGGAGACTGGGTTTAACTCATTGAGGTTGTGCCGAAGCTTAAGGTTCGGCACTCTTTTCCTTTACTGTGACGTGCCGAAGCTTAAGATTCGGCAGACTTACGATTTTTTTTTAAAAAACACAAAGTAATGGTTAACTCAAGGGAAATTACTCTGGCCTGTAGGGCAATCATTTTTCTAAACACAGTTGCTTTCCTTGACCATAAGCTTTTCCTAGTTTTTATCTGTTGGCCAATTTTCTTTGACATGTCAACAAGTGATATCTTTGGATTTCAGGCACTCCATGTTATGATTCTTTTTTTAAAAAAAAGTCTGTTGTACAAAAAATGAAATCACATGGATTCATCCAGCTTCAGGAAGTTTACTTTGGTGAAAAAAACATCACATTGGTTTAAGGGGACTAGTTGATGACTAGTTCAAGCCATTTAAGATACCAGCCCTAATTTTTCAAAACTTTTTTTTTTTCAGCATTCAGTGACATATTTTGGAAATTTGTAAAAAATAAATACAGACATCTATTTAAAAAAACTGTGAAACAATCTCAAAAGAAGACATTATAAAATTTTCATTGATATATAATGAGTATGTCATTATTATGTTGGGTAAGTCTGCTGAATTTTTCAAATATAGCCAAAATCATGCGTCACCACAAAATGGCGGGATCCATTTCACTGCGACTCCAATGAGTTAATGGGGCCAAGTCTTAGTTTGGCTGTGAAGATATCTTGATGTCTGTCTGTCTCTTCCTTTTCACTGTCTGTCTTTAGTCCCGAATCTCTCTATCAATTCAATTCACCTCTCTATTTGTCTGTTTGTCTGATTCTCTCTCCCTCTCTCTCTCTCTCTCCTCTCTTCTCCTCTCTCTCCTCTCTCCCCCTCTCTCTCTCTCTTTCTTTCTCTCTATCTACTTTCTATCTATCTATCTGCATTTTCCAGCCCGTCTCTCTGTCTGTCTATCAGTCTGTCGTCTCTCTCAGTATCTCTCTCTCTCTCTCTCTCTCCCCCTCTCTTCCCCTCTCTCTCTCTGTGTCTCTAGCTGGCTCTGTGTGTGTATCTGTTTTTCCGTCTCTCATCACCTCTCATCTAATCTCATGCAAATCTCTGCAGCAGAATATAAACCATTTTCATCAGTTATAAGCTGAAAGAGCTGCCTGAATATTTGGACAGTGGACACGCAAAAACAAATTAACTTTTCTTTGGTTGGTTTGTTTTTTTGTCTGTATTTTTGTTGTTGTTCTTTTTCACCATATTGTTTCAGTGCTGATTATGTCTCTCAATCTGAGTGGGGTGTGGTGCAGAATGTCAGGAAGGAAATTCCCCTGAAAATTGTCTTTTTGTGAGACATCAGGAGCTTAGCCCTGCCCAAACTCTGCGAGCTGTCAGTTTCAGTGTGTCTTATGCTGCAGTTTGGTTTGTTCCTCGTGTGTCTGCTGCTTGCTGTCTGTCTGTTTTTGGTGTTTTAAACTTTTTTGGACAGGAAGTCTTTGTTTGAAACGAAACTTAAACGTTGATGTTTTTAGTTGATTT
>JAQIHA010000535.1:0-13892 GCA_028751875.1 Rapana venosa | reverse complement strand
TGTTTTTTTCTCTTTTTTTCATCTTTTGTTGGTTTTTTTTTTTTCCCTTCTTTTTTGTTTGTTTGTTTTTTTTTGGTTAGGGTTTTTTGGGGGGTGGGTAGGGGTGGGTATTTTAGGATTTTCTTTTAAATTGCTTGTTTGGGGGGGGGGGGGGGAGGGTTGTTGGGGGGGGACTTTTTTGAAAAGGGTTTTTTTCCCTTGTTTTTATTTAGACTGTATAAATTTGGGTTATTATTATTAAGTTTATCCCTAACGGGGGGGGAATGGATGTAAAAAAGCAATGTGTGCTTTTTCAAAACTCGAAATAAAAGAATTTGTCTTTGTCTTTGTATTGTCTCTCTCTTCTCAACACAACACACACACCACCCCACACACACACACACACCAAACACCACACACACCACACAAAACCACCCCAAAACCCACGCGGGAAAAATCTCCAGCCTCCTGCCCCACATTCAAAACAGAATTCCAGCACTAATTTTGTCTTTAAAATTCTCTGGACCGGCTGATGTCCACTGTTGTAGCCTGGAGTAGACAGTCCGTTCTTCCTGAGTCATGTGCTTTACGCTCATTTTTGCCAACCAAAAGAAGTCTGACGGTTCGTCACCTGCTGCTGCTGTCCAACTGAACTAAAAAAACCATGTCATCGCTTTCACAGATCACTAGTTTCAGGGTTGTCATTGGGGGAACAAAACCATGGACGAAATCCTGATTTCTTTTTGTGTTTCTGAGTTTTTTCTGTAGCGATTGGTCAGTCAGTTTGTGGCAATGCCAAGGAACATGTGTTATGATGATGATGATAATGATGATGACGACGACGACGACGATGATGATGATGATGATGATGATGATAATAATGAAGTTGATGATTTCAAACATGATGATAATGAGTGATGATGATGATGAAGTTGATGATTACAAACATGATGATGATGATGATGATAACGATGATGAAGGTCTACTACCACATCCATCACACCATCAATCTACCATCGCTCTCAGCTTACCTGGGCCGCCGCCAGGTATATGCAGGTGAGGGTTGTGGTTGAGGCTGTTGAAGAAGTGTTCATCCGGGTGGTAGGTTTTCTTGCACCACTGTCTGAAGGCCAGGGCTTCAGGGGCGTGCAGCACGTAGTCCACAAAGCCTCTGCTGGCCACGATGTGCACAGCCCCCTTGTACACAGTGATGTTGTGAGGGGCGGGCAGGCGCTTCTTCCACCGATAATTTATGGTAGACTGCCTTCAATGGAAACAAAAACATTATATTTCAGTTTTTCAAGCTGAGGGATTACCGTATTCTGCACATATAATTTTCAATCAAATACCAGAATTATGGGCTGGTTTCAGTTTTGGCTTCATGGAAGATGTAGTATCCCATGCAGCAGACTATTTTGCAGGAGCAACATCACACCAGCCACTTGGCAAATGTTTGGCCAGCTACATACCCCACTATGTTGGTGATGCCTGGGTCCATGTGTTCCACGTCCTCTGTATCACATCTTTATCTGATCTGCTTCTCCACAAAAAAGATGAACAGGTTTTTAGCATGTGGAGAAGAAGTTTTGCATGCATCAACATTTAGGACCTCGACACAGAGTCTCATTTGAGGGTTTTTATTTAAAAAAAAGCTGCCAGAAAAGGAAAAGGTCTTCACAACCACATGGCTTAGCTTCAATTCAGGTGAGAGCCCAGGTACTTTCATATCAGATATCCATAGCTGTCACTACTGCCGTGTTCCGCCGCCACTCTCCTCAGATGTCAGATTATGACTGTACAGTAATGAAAAGTACCAGAAAGATTAAATGATAGAATATGTACAGAATATGTTCAGGACGCCCCCCTCCCTCCTTCCCCCAGCTCCTGTATAAAAGAAAGTATGGCTTTTGCTCAGAAAAAACAATGAATGTCTGTCTGCTCAGAAAGACTAGGGCCAAACAATGAAACATTCCCAGAAAGACCAGATAATGAAGTATGATATAAGAGACCAGATAATGAAGTATGATATTTCAGACCAGAAAATGAAGTATGATATAACAGACCAGATAATGAAGTATGATATAACAGACCAGATAATGAAGTATGATATAACAGACCAGATAATAAAGTATGATATAACAGACCAGATAATAAAGTATGCCCCAAGAGACCAAATGATGAAGTATGCTCTAAAAGACCAGGTAATACAATATGCTCTAAAAGACCAGGTAATACAATATGCTCTAAAAGACCAAATAATAAATATGCTCTAAAATGCTAGATAATAAATATGCTCCAAAAGATAAGATAATAAATATGCTCTAAAAGACTAAACGATAAATATGCTCTAAAATGCTAGATGATAAGTATACTCTAAAATACTAAATAATAGATATGCTCTAAAATGCTAGATAATAAATATGCTCTAAAAGACCAGATAATAAATGTGCTCTAAAAGACTAAATGATAAATATGCTCTAAAATGCTAGATAATAAATATGCTCTAAAAGACCAGATAATAAATATGCTCTAAAAGACCAGATAATAAATATGCTCTAAAAGACCAGATAATAAATGTGCTCTAAAAGACTAAATGATAAATATGCTCTAAAATGCTAGATAATAAATATGCTCTAAAAGACCAGATAATAAATATGCTCTAAAAGACCAGATAATAGATATGCTCTAAAAGACCAGATAATAAATATGCTCTAAAAGACCAGATAATAAATATGCTCTAAAAGACCAGATAATAAATATGCTCTAAAAGACCAGATAATAAATATGCTCTAAAAGACCAGATAATAAATATGCTCTAAAAGACCAGATAATAAATATGCTCTAAAAGACCAGATAATAAATATGCTCTAAAATGCTAGATAATAAATATGCTCCAAAAGACAAGATAATAAATATGCTCTAAAAGACTAAACGATAAATATGCTCTAAAATGCTAGATGATAAGTATACTCTAAAATACTAAATAATAGATATGCTCCAAAATGCTGGATAATAAATATTCTCTAAAAGACCAGGTAATAAATGTGCTCTAAAAGACTAAATGATAAATATGCTCTAAAATGCTAGATAATAAATATGCTCTAAAAGACCAGATAATAAATATGCTCTAAAAGACCAGATAATAAATATGCTCTAAAAGACTAAATGATAAATATGCTGTAGAAGACTAGATAATGATGCATGCCTCAACCAGCCAAGAAATGAAATATGTCCCAACAAACCAAGAATTGAAATATATCTAAAAAAATTAAACGATACAATATGCCCCTAACAAACCACATAATAAGAGATTACCACCACCCCCCCCCCTCCCAAAAAAAAAAGCCCCAACAAACCAAATGATAAAAAATGTCTTAACAAAAGAAATGATGGAAAAATACTCCCAAAGATCAAAATAATGAAATATACCCATAAACATCAAATAATGAAATATGCCCCAAAAGATCAAATAATGATGAATTGTGAAAAGATCAAAAGACTAAACATTGAAGTATGCTCCCAAGGTCCAAATAAGGAAATATATCTAAAAAAAGAATATATATAAAAAAAGATTAAGTAATAAAGTATGCTCCAAATTTCCAAAACAGTTTACTGTCACATTCCAATTACAGCGGGCTGAAGAGAGTAAGGTAAAGGGTAAAGGCGTCCCTTAACCTATGTGGTCGTAGGGGAGCGAGGCGTCAGAGACCTCAGCTTCTCCAGGGACCAGCATAATGAGGGCGGCGCCCATCTCCTCTCCCTCGCTGCTTTACCTTCCCTGACCCTAAAGAGGCAGGTACCCATTTATAGATGGGTGAACTGGGGGGACTGTACTGAAGCCAAGGCGCGCAAACGGTCACCCATCCATGAGGTAACCTCACTCGACACTGCTTAACATTGGCTGGGGGAAGTGAGCGCGCTGACCACTGAGCTATCTCGTCTCCAGCTGAAGCCAGTACCATGAATTAATAACTACCAGAACAAAACTTGCCCGGAAATTTAAAAAGAATAATATCTAAATATTACGTTTTACAAGGCTTGCAGTTCAGAGCCGATCAGATGATACCAGAGAGAAAGAATGAAAAATCATCACAACTTTTGCGTGTCTCATTAGAATGGCAATTTGGGAAGTCTTTACATCCCAGTCGAACAGCCAGAAATAAAAAAAGGTATCAGTAAAGACGAAGCTGGACTTCTCTTCTCCCATAACGTGTCAGGGGTCAGTCATTGCTGTGACTGTTTCAGGCAGTGTTTCGTGAGCCATGTGAACCAGAGGGAAACCATCCCTCATCCGATGGAAGGATGTAATTTAGTTAATTCTGTGTCATGTTTTGTGCAAGAAAGTATGAATAGCAATCCTGAAATCAGTAAAACAGCGGGAAAATCAAAGCATATGAAATACAGATCTGTTGAAAATCAGTGCTGGCTGGTAGAGGTTTTGGCTACCTTTGACCTCTCTGTAGGCAATGTAGGGTTGGAGAATTCTGGGTTAATTTCCAAAAGATCTATGAGAATATGAGGCACTCTTTAACTCAGCTTTATTTGATTGTTTGTCAATTCTATTCACTTATTCCAACTGCGGTGTGCGAAATTACTTGGGCGAGACTAACATAGAAAACTAGGAGGTTGGGGGTAGAGTCACAAACAGTAACATCCCAAACATAGCCTGCAATGGTTTTGGCCCGGCTAGGTTAGACTGAAGCCCAAATCTACATGCAGAAACTTTAAAAGATTGACTCTGGAATAAAATGTTTCCACGTTTGTCTTTAGACAGGTCTAAAGTTGCATTGATAAAGGGATTAGCACTGTAAGTTCTTGCAATCCTCAGACAATTTAAAACCAGACTGTTACAATGAAAGAAAGAATTTGTACAAAATTATAACGATATCAGAAGATGAAATTAATCAGAAATGAAGTGTGCCTACAACTTCAGTGCTACCACCACGTACTGAATTATGATAGGAACTGATGATGGAACTCAACATAATTAAGTGCTGAGGGCTGCAAGTTGATTCAGAACTCACTTAGGAACAAATCCACCTATATCGTTGGCTCCTCGGAACGCAGAGAGAATACGGACCAGCTCGTAGTTGGTCCTGAGGGGGAACTCCTGCCCCGTCAGGTTGATGAAGTATTTCCACGTGCTGTTTTTCCACAGGTCCTCCATGCACACCAGCTCAGGCTCCAGCACGGAGTACAGGCCCCAGCGGACATCGATGGCACGTGAAGCTAGGAAGACGTTGGGGAAACAGCGGGACACCGCCTCCATGGCCTGGCGGAAAGGAGGTGAGGATTTCTTGTCCACGTGCAGACAGTACCAGTTCTGAGGTCTGTAGACGGCTCGTAGCAGATCCACCACCTGCAAGAATGTATTTCTGAGCTCAGCTGGTTTTAGCTGCCAGTTGACTGAATTCTGACGAAAAAAACCCAACAACAAGGCAGTGGTAAAGGGTATGGATCTTTGTGATCAGTATATAATGCCATGTCGAGGACTATCTGCAAGAACATGTGCAGGACTACAGTGAAACTGTTTTGTTCCTATGTTTTATCCTGAATAGCTGCAGGGGAATAGTGAACCCACTTCCATAACAGGAAGACATTCCCTGTTGAAGGATTGCTTCCACTGTGACCGGGTCTTTGATAACTCCTGTCTCTTGTTTATAAAAGAGTTCATTGCATGGCTTCTCAGGTTTTTCTTATTATTTGGCTGAAAGACTAAGCAAAGAAATAGATAAATCAGTGAAGGAGTTCAGCAAGTAATATACGTAGATAAAACAAGTTAAAAAAAGAAATAAACAAAGAAAGAAGAAAAGAAAGAAATAGAAAGATACATGACTGCTGAAGGGATCCAGAAGAGAACAAGTGGCCAACATGTCCTGCATACATAACAACTTGTACACAAACATACACATCCATGCACATGGCGAAAAAGCCGAGCACATGAACACAGTGCGTGAGCCTAACATACCCGCCCCCCCCCCCCCCCCCCCCCCCTACACCACACACACACACACACACACACACACACACACACACACACACAACACACACACACACACACACACACACACACACACACACACACACACACACACACACACACAACACACACACACACACACACCCTACACACACACACACACCGCTACCTGGGAAGCCTGTTTATAGGCAAGGAGACTGAAGGCGATGGGGAAGCGCTCCTCCAGGCGGGTCAGCGGGTGCTGAAGGAAGCCGTAGCGCTTCACGAACCTGCCGCAGTCGCCCGCCCACCTGAGGATCTGGATGTCTCTGAGCAGGGGCTTGTGGAGGTGCTCGGTGGCGTTGGCCTTCTGCAGCTCTTCCTCGTCCCCCCTCCGTCCCCACCTCAGGACCTTCCTAGCAGTCGCACCTCCCTCACCTTTCACCTCCCGCTTCTGCAGTAGGCCTCAGCTGATCTACAAGACGGATGTGTGAAAACATGATATAAGCATAGCATAGCAGAGCATAGTATAGCATAACATAGCATAGCTTACTAACCATAGCATAGCATAGCAAGCATACATAGCATAACATGGACGCACACCACACCCACATAGCATAGCATAGCAAAAAAAATAACACACCACAACCCAGCATAGCATAGCAAGCATATAGCATTAGCTTACCATAGCAGAGCATAGCATAACATAGCATAGCAGAAACATAGCATAGCATAACATAGCATAGCATAGGCAATAGCATAGGCAAGCATAGCATAGCATAGCTGAGCAAGCATAAAGCTTACCATAGCATAGCATAGCATAGCTTAACATAGCATAGCATAAACATAAGCATAGCATAGCATAGCATAGCATGAGTCAAAAGCAAAAGCAAGCATAGCACAGCATAGCATAGCATAGCTTAGATTGCATAGCATACCACAACCACATCACAACCCAGGCATAGCATAAGCATAACACAGCATAGCATAATAGCATACCCACACACACCACAGCAGAGCTTAGCATAGCAATAGCATAACATTAGCATAGCATAGCATAGCATAGCATAACATAGCATACCACCACACCCTAGCATAGCATACACAACCACAGCATAGCTTAGGCATTAGCACATAACATAGCATAGCATAGCAATACCACACCACAGCAATACTTAGTACATAGCATAGCTAACATGAGCATAGCATAGCTTACCACACCACACCATAAGCATAGCAAAGCATAACCACAAACCACACCAACAGCATAGCATAGCATAGCATGACCACAACACACCCATAGCATAGAATAGCATAGCAATAGCATAGCAAACACAACCACACCACAGCATAGCAATAGCATAGCATAGCATACACACCACACCATAGCATAAGCAGTATAACCATACCAACAACCATACCATACCATACCACACCACACCATTCCATACCACACCATACCATACCACACCACACCATACCATACCGACACCATACCATACAATAATAGCCACACCACACCATAACCATACCAACACCACACCATATCATACCAAACCACACCATACCCTACTATACCATACCACACCAGACCATACCATAAACCATACCATAACCATACATAAACCAATACAAACATACCATACCACACCAATACCAACCATAAAAAAGAAAACCCTACCACACCACACATAAAACCACACCATACCATAACCACAGCATAAACCATACCATACCATAACCATACCACACCATACCATACCACACCATACCATAACCACACCACACCATACCATACCACCACATACCTATACCATACCATACCACACCAAACCATACCACACATACCCATACCATACCATAACCACAATACCATACCATACCATACCACACCAACCATACCATAACCATACCAACCAACACCATACAACATACCATACCATACCACCAACCATACCATAACCATACCATACCAACATACCATACCATACCATAACCAAACTACCATACCAACATACATACCATACCATACCACACCACACCATACCATACCATCACACATACTGCATCCACCATACTCATACCATAACATACCATACCACACCTACCAACCAATACCATACCACACTATACCATACCACACCATACCACACCACCTACCATAACCACACCACACCATACCAAACCATACCATACCACTCACACATACTGTAACCGTACCATACCACCACACCATACCATACCATACCAACCATACTAACCGTACCATACCGATACCATACCATACCTACTGCAGCCATCATACCATAAATACCATACCATACCACACCACCACCACCACCACCACACCACAACCATACTATACCACACCAAACCACACCATCACACCAAACCATACCACACCACCACTATGCAACACCAAACCACACCAACATCACAACACCATACCACTACCACACCAACCACACTATACAACACCAAACCACACCACACCAATACCACACCATACTATACAACACCAACCACACCACACCAGACCACACCACACCACACCACACCATTGTTGAGGCGTGGTTAACCTTGACACACTAGCGGACTTAAGGAGGGCAGGACCACACCAACCACACTACACACACATACCACACACACACCACACACACAAACACACACACACAACCCACCACACCACCCACCAGTCCCCACACACACACTAGGACAGCTCACACACACACACACAACCACACACACACACACTCACACACAACACACACACACACAACACACACACAACACACACACACACACACACACACACACACACACACACACACACCACACACACAGAGGATCACCTTCACCTTCACCTGTCAGCGTTTTCCTTGTTCCTCGGCTAGAGCTCCAGCTCTAGGTTTAACAATGGCGAGAGGTTATTATTATTATTATTATTATTATTATTATTGTTGTTGTTGTTGTTATTTTTGCGTATGCGACTGTTTTTGCCCATTAGTAAGGTAGCCGCATTCCGACTTCAGGGCTGATGTCTAAACACAGCACCAACGTGCATGCAGTTTTTAGAAATGATTTTTATCATCCGTTCCTTTCCTAATGGCACCCAACGGCCTCCTAGTCTTCCAAAAGGTGGAACAGGTTTTAACTTGTGCGCAAGATGTTCTGTGTACATTTGAACAGGAGACCTCGGTTTATAGTCTCATCCGATTCGGGGGGTGCGGGTGGGGGGAAGTGGAGTCAGTACTGATGTTAACTCCAGGGGAAATATCCCATTGAATGGGAGTCTCGTTGGTGGCTGGAATCCGCCGGCTCGACCCCATGCAGTCAACTCGCGAGCGCAATTCTTTCACAACTAGCCATTCGGATCCCGAATCCAGATATGATTACCTGAGGAAAGAAAACTGCTGCTGGTGTCTAATGTCTGTACCTCCCACACACAGCTGATGTCAAAATACAGGAGAGAAAGCACCAGGTGTTAACTTTTTATTGCACAGTGTCACATCTGGCTACATCTCCACATTATCGTGATCCTTTTCTTCCTTGTCCCTCTGTTCAGCATGTGTTTAAAAAAGGGACAAGTTTCAAGTCTGGCAATTTTTTCGCCATGGTCTCATAAAAACAATGGGATAGGAGAGACTGGGTAGCACACAGGTAAGAATACTCGCCCTCCTGGGGCAGCGTTGAGCGTGGTTACCTCTTGAATGGGTGACCGCTGCTAAGCTTTACCTTCAGTACAGTTCACCTAGCTGCAATTTTTGGGACCTGGCCTCTTTAGGGTCAGGGAAGGAAAAGCAGCGAGGGAGAGGATATGGGCGCTGCCCTTTAATATGCTGGCCCCTAGAGAAGCTGACACCTAGCTCCCAAACGACCAAACAGTTATGGGAACACCTTTGCCTTTACTCATGAAAACCGAAACTGTTCATTGTCTTCCACCACTTCCTCATCCGTCCAAAAACCTCCAGATCTGACATTGTGTGAGAAACTGTCGGATGATGGGAGGGAGCAGGGAGGGGTAGGAGGGGTACGGGTGGAAAAGCCTTGAAGCTTACAGCATAGAACGTGAACTGTACCACTCCTGTTTGTCCACCGCGATAAGAACAGGTTAATCAAAGAAAGCACTGCCCTAGAGCTGTTTCCAATAGTCCCCATTATTTGTTATTTGTCTGCATTCTGACTGATGGCAGTACTGATAGTAGTGGTGGAGGTGGTGGCTGGAGAGTGGGGTGGTGGGCGCGGGAGAGCAGAACAGCCTCGTGGTTAAAGCGTAGGCCCTAGTACTCGTGATCCAACGGTCACAGAGGACCCGAGTTTGAGCCTGCGTTGAAGTTTCTGTTAAAGGGGATTTGTCCCCCTGGAGTTAACAGTGGTGATGACTCCACTTCACTGATGAGACTGAAAACCGAGGTCTTATGTACGAACGCATGCAGAACATTTTGAGCACACATTAAATTCGTCCCCTCGTCAAGGCGTAGGCCAGCTAGGGCTGGTGGGATGGAGGACAAGAACATACCCAGCCCAGCAAGCTCCATGTTATTTGGAAATTGTTTACGATTCTGCCTGACAAAAAGGTGTAGTGGCCCAACAACCCTTTTTGTTAAGGGAAAGTTAAGTAACAACAGGGTTTTTCGCCTAACTGGGAAAGGTAAGTAAAATCATAACGGGGAAAGTCAAGGACAACAGGGTTTCTGCTTAAATGGGAGAAAAATACAATCTTTTTTAAAACTGGAGAATTTAAGTGCAATAACCGGGGGGTCTGCTTTAAAACGGGAAAGTCAAGTACAATCGGGGTTTTTTCTGCTTTAACTGGGAAAGTTAGGACAATCGTAACCGGGAGAAGAAAAGTGACAATCGTAACGGGAATAAGGACAATCAGGGTTTCGCTTAAGGGGGAAAGGGGAAATACAACAGGGTTTCCTGCTTAACTGGGAAAAGGGAAAGTGACAATCTTTTTTAAACTGGGAAAAATAAGTGACAATCATTTTCTGCTTTAACGGGGAGAAGTTAAGGACAATCATTTGGGGTTTTGCTTGGTTTTTTTTAAAACTGGGAAATTTTAAGTGACAATTTTTTTTAACTGGAGAATTAATGACAATCATTTTTCTGCTTTAACGGGAGAAGTTTAAGTCAACAGTAACCTGGAGAATTAAATGACAATCAGGGTTTCTTTTCGGGGGTTAAAGGAAAAAAGGGGAGAATTTAAGTGAAACATTTTTTTAACGGGAAAAGGGGTAAGTGACAATCTACTCTAAGATCTTTCCCTTTTGCTTTTTTTTTGCGACAAGGGAATTGGAGAGAACCTCATTACCCATTTTTTGCGAGCGAAGCCCTTGGGCAGGGGGCCTCCCATACATCTGTGTTTTTAAACCCCGCAACAATGAAGAATCACAGCACAGTCACAAAATAGAGCAAAGTTTCACAAAAAATCATAAAAGAAACGTCTTGGGGTAAAGAAAAGTAAAGGTTCCCATAACCAAAGGGGGCGTAGGGAGCGAGTATGGGAGACCTAAACCTCAAGGAGCCAGCAATTGAGGGCGCCCCAACCCCTCTCCCCCCTTTCCCTTTCCCTGACCCAAAGAGGCAGGTACCACTTACACTTAATTGGGGGACTGTACAAAAGCCAAGGGCGCGAAAGGGTCACCCACCAATGGAAAACCACACTCTCTTTTTAACCCTTTACGGGGAAAGCGAGTGCTCCGACCACTGAGCTTCCCGCCCCAAAAAAAGGACAGTCACAATATAGTAAATAAGACACAAAAAACATAACATTACACGTACAAACGTCCTAGGCAAACCCCTCTGGCCCATATTGACTTGGCCCTTTTCATTAAAAACCCTTCCTTTTGGGGATTCACTGCTGTAGATTTCAGCAGGAACCCGGGGAGTCCACACTTTTTTCGATTGAAAGGGATGCGGTTTGCCCAGTTTCCATACTACCAGTCTACCTTTTGTATTACTCTTCACGAAAGAAGTTTTTTTTTCAAGGGTGCACAGGTTGTTAGGGGGGTGTCTCACCTAGGTCACTGTACACCCCGCGAGGCCCTGGCCCCCGGGGAGTGGCCCGGGCGGCACAGGAGAAAATAACCCCAGGAGAAAGACTCCCTCCATGGGACCCTCCAGGACTCCCACCCGGCCCTCCGTTTGCCATCACAAACCGGGGGTTAAAAACCCCTCTTTTGCACCACCTTTTTTCTCTCGAAAGCCCAAAAGCAAATATTCTGTCTTCGTGTGAGCGAAAATGGTTTTCGCTGCCGAAAAACCCTGCAAGCAGGCCAGCCATCGTCTTCGTGTGGGGAGAAAAATTTTTTCTTTTTTGTCATTATAAAAAAAAGACGGGGAAAAAACCAAGACGGCAGAAAATAAACAAGGAGGGAAGAAAAAAGAAATTAGGTAAAACATAGTAGTGATGAAAAGAAAACTTGGGACAGAAATTTCCCGTAGGGGGTGGGTTATTTTTACTGTTGGCCCCCGGGATTCCCACGGGGACGTATTTTATTGTATTGCTTAAAAACATGACGTTTTTTAAAGGAAAACAGGCCGGCATTGAAGGGGGCTGGAAAAACCTGATGGGTTTCCATCCCCCCGGGGCGGGTACGGGCTCAGAGGGTACAGCACCCTACCATCACACAAAGGGGGGCACAAGTTTCCCTCCTGCGCGCCGTGCCCACGAGGGGGTCGCCCCCGGTATTAACACTGGGGCTGACCTCACTCGTCTGAAAGTCCTTTGGGTAGACTGTAATCCAAAGTCCGTGTGCCCCCGCACGCAACGCCCTGCGTTTTTCCTCGAAATAAATTTTAAAAATAAAACAATAGAAACATATCCTCGAAATACAATAAAAAAATGAAGGGAAAAAAGATAAAAGAAAACAAAACGGGTTTAAAATCCCTCCACCGTCGTTTTAAGAGCAGCCAGGAAACCCCAAAAAGGTGTATGGGGGGAACGAACACACCCAACCGCCCAACACCCAAAAGAGGGTTTGGCCCCCCAGGCTCAACTCTTTCAAACCCCACCCTTTTGCCAAAAAAAAACAGTGCACGCCTGAGAGGCTAAAAGGGTTGAGGGGTAAGTCACGATGATAATTACCATTTGGGTTTTGGTTGTCTAACCAATGTCTTTTTGGAGTTTTTTCGGGGGGAAGGGGGTGAGGGGGAGACGGAAGGGAACAGAAGTGCTGAACACCGTTTTGGGGGAAAAACCCAGTATCAAATGGGTTTTTGATCCACAAAAAGAAATTCTTTTTGGAAGTGTTTAAAACCGGCAGTGTTGGTAATAGTATTAGGAAATGAAAACAATATTACGCGTTTGATTTATAAAACATTGAATTACAAAGAAAAAATATTTAAAAAACCTTTGACAGAGTATTTAAAATTCTTGACATCGAACAAGTGAAATATTTTACTTTAAGGCATACATTAAAGTACCCAGCATTCCACACGAAATTTTCAGAAGGGGGGAAAACGTTCCTGCCCAGTCAAACCAGGTTTTCGACAAAAAAACAGCCGGGCCCCTACCCTTTAGTTTACGTCTTTTTACCGAAAATTTTAAAGAACATTTTTGCTCGCTTAAATCCTTTTTTTTTCTGTTTTTTGAGTAAAAACTACGAAAGTTCAGCGTGTTAAATATTTTTGTGCAAAGGGTGTGTGCTGTGGCAGTGGAACATTTTTTTTAAATATAAAAAATAAGGTTTGTAATCCCAAATTTTACAGGCTACGAAATAAAAACCGCCCTCCTTCTGTCATGGGTAGGGGGGGATTCTTTTTGGGAGAATGTCAAGGGCGGGCATGATGTTGGAAGACACAGGGTCCAATCATTTACGTTCGTTTTTAGGGGGTTTAAAATTTTTTTTCCCGAGTTAATATTGGGGGACGGAAAGCCCAAAGGGGAAGCCTTGCTTTTCCCCCAATTTTTGCAGAATGAGTGTGGTTACCCAAATGGATGGGGACCGTT
>JAQIHA010000534.1:2500-13873 GCA_028751875.1 Rapana venosa | reverse complement strand
ATTTTTTTTTTTTCTCCCCCTTTTTTTTAAAGGGGGAAGGGGAAAAGCGTGTCTAGAAAGCAAAAAGTCCGGGTCGGAAGTGTGCAGTGGTTCGTATCCCGTCTGGGCCCGAAACTTTTTCCCCATCCATTAGCCCATGAGTGGTGGTCTGGGCGCAGTCTTTCGGATGAGACGATAAACCGAGGTCCCGTGTGTTACAGAAAATTATGCAGCGCACGTAAAAGAACCACTGGCAACAAGGGAGTTGTCCCTGGCAAAATTCTTAGAAAAAAAGCCACTCTGATAGGGAAAGAAATACAGTTGCAGACCAAAAAAAAAAAAAAAGGGGTGGCGTGCTCTTGTGGCGACGTGCTCTCCCCGGGGAGAGCAGGCCAAATTTCACGCAGAGAAATATCGTGACTTAAGTGGTATAAAAATAAAAAATAAAATAAATAGAGCTCCGAGGTTCACCAATAGTGAGATTTTGGGCGTATGCATCACTTCTACCTCACATTCTAGGTAGCCGCATTCCGACTTCGGGGATGGTGTCTAAACACGAAAACCTGTGTGTATGCGGGGGGGGGTTTTTTGTGTTAATTTTTGTCATCTATTCTATGGACTATTCTTCTCGAAGGTGGTGGAACAGTGAGGGTTTTTTGTGGTTTTTTAACGTGCGTGCAACATGCTCTGCGTGCATTGGCGCACAAGGCCTCCGTTTATGATTGTAGTCTCATCCGAAGACTTTGACGTTCATTTCGATTTCCTTGCCAGACTGGGAAAGAAAGGGCAAGGCTGAGAATCGAACCCAGAACCTCACGGGTTTTACTTAGAGACAGATAGGCAGATTTAACGTCTAAACCGTCCTGCCACCTTCCTTCTTCTTGGATTTAATAATATTGATAATAATAATAATAATAATAATAATAATAATATAATAATAATAATAATAAATAATATAATAATAATAATAATAATAATAATGATGATGATGAGATGATGATGATGATGATGATGATGATGATGATGTGATGATGATGATGGATGATGATATGATGATGATGATAATAATAATAACGATAATAATAATAATAATAATTAATAATAATAATAATAATAATAATAATAATAATAATAATAATATAATAATAATAATAATAATAATATTAATGACAATAAATGGAATCTATATATAGCGCTATATCTTTGCACAAACAAATCGAAGCGCGGATTCTGGGAATAAAAATCTCCGGGAGTAAGAATCTCCAGAAATTCAATAAAGGTAAAGGTAAAGGTAAAGGAGTCCCATAACCATAAGGTCGTAGGGGAGCGAGGCGTCAGAGACCTCACTTCTCTAGGGCCAGCATATTGAGGGCGGCGCCCATCTCCTCTCCCTCGCTGCTTTACCTTCCCTGACCCTAAAGAGGGCAGGTACCCATTTACGCTGGGTGAACTGGGGGAACTGTACAGAGCCAAGGCGCGCAAACGGTCACCCATCCAACTGGTAACCACGCTCGACGCTGCTTAACTTGGCTGGGGGAAAGCGATGTGCTCCGACCACTGAGCTATCCCGTCCCCCGTGAATCGGAAACAACAGTGAATCATGAAGTCTTCAATACTCGAGAGGAGTTGTTTGTTCTCAGGTAAGACAGTGGTTTATTCCACACAGGATTTGGATTGACATTCAGATTGGGCAAGCATTGCATTACTACATCATTTAGTGATTTGGGTGTGTGCGGGTTGTTGTTGGGTTTTTTTTTCAAGTCAGATTGGACAATGCCTTGCTTGATATGTCATCTGACAGGACAGGGATCCGTTATCTGATAGGGGAGAGATCCGTTATCTGATAGGGGAGAGAGAGATCCGTTATCTGACAGGACAGAGATCCGTTAGTGATAGGGGAGAGAGAGATCCGTTATGTGATAGGACATAGATCCGTTATGTGATAGGACTGGTATCCGTTTATATGATAGGACAGGGATCCATATATGTGATAGGAGAGAGAGATCCGTTATGTGATAGGAGAGAGATCCGTTATCTGATAGGGGAGAGAGAGATCCGTTATGTGATAGGACATAGATCCGTTATGTGATGGGACAGAGATCCGTTATGTGATAGGACAGACATTCGTTATGTGATAGGAGAGAAAGATCCATTATGTGATAGGACAGGGATCCGTTATCTGATAGGACAGGGATCCGTTATCTGACATGACAGGGATCCGTCATGTGATAGGACAGGGATCCGTTATCTGACAAGACAGGGATCCGTCATGTGATAGGACAGGGATCCGTTATCTGACAGGACAGAGATCCGTTATCTGATAGGAGAGAAAGATCCATTATGTGATAGGACAGGGATCCGTTATCTGATAGGACAGGGATCCGTTATCTGACATGACAGGGATCCGTCATGTGATAGGACAGGGATCCGTTATCTGACAAGACAGGGATCCGTCATGTGATAGGACAGGGATCCGTTATCTGACAAGACAGGGATCCGTCATGTGATAGGACAGGGATCCGTCAGTGATAGGACAGGGATCCGTTATCTGACAGGACAGAGATCAGGCAATGTCTTGCTATCAGGACATGGCTGAATGATAATCAGTCTGATGACCATTCAGGACAGGACCTGTCATCAGACTGACATGACCTGTAATCAGACTGACATGACCTGTAATCAGACATGGCGGGAGTTGTAATCAGACATGACTTGACTTGTAATCAGACAGGACAGGACTTGTGATCAGACAGGTAATCGGACAGGTGATCAGACAGGTAATTCAGACAGGTTAATCAGACAGGTAATCAGACAGGTTAATCAGACAGGTAATCAGACAGGTAATCAGACAGGTTAATCAGACAGGTAATCAGACAGGTGATCAGACAGGTTAATCAGACAGGTTAATCAGACAGGACAGGACCGATGGTCAGTAAGACACTGACCGGCCCTCGTCATTACATTACACCCAGGACATTATTGATTGATTATCACAAAAAAGGGACAGTCAGTGACATCATCAAGCAGGACAGCGACCGAACATTAGTCAGGACATTGAGCAAACTATCAGAAAGAAGAAAGAGTGATGATTGATTATCAGAAAAGAACAGCGACTGATTATCAGACAAGACCGTTCACGATATAAAAAAAAATCAATCAGTACAGGAATCGCTGGTTACACGACCTGAGGCGCTAGTATCTCTCAGAGGCGCTGGTGTCTCTCAGAGGCGCTGGTGTCTCAGAGAGGCGCTGGTGTCTCAGAGGCGCTGGTGTCTCAGAGAGGCGCTGGTGTCTCAGAGAGGCGCTGGTGTCTCTCAGAGGTGCTAGTGTCTCTCAGAGGTGCTAGTGTCTCTCAGAGAGGCGCTAGTGTCTCAGAGGTGCTAGTGTCTCTCAGAGAGGCGCTGGTGTCTCTCAGAGGTGCTAGTGTCTCTCAGAGAGGCGCTAGTGTCTCAGAGGTGCTAGCGTCTCTCAGAGATGCGCCAGTGTCTCAGAGGTGCTAGTGTCTCTCAGAGAGGCGCTAGTGTCTCAGAGAGGTGCTAGTGTCTCTCAGAGAGGCGCCAGTGTCTCAGAGGTGCTAGTGTCTCTCAGAGAGGCGCTAGTGTCTCAGAGAGGTGCTAGTGTCTCTCAGAGAGGCGCCAGTGTCTCAGAGGTGCTAGTGTCTCTCAGAGGTGCCAGTGTCTCTCAGAGGTGCTAGTGTCTCTCAGAGGCGCCAGTGTCTCTCAGAGGCGCTGGTGTCTCAGAGGGGCGCTGGTGTCTCAGAGGCGCTGGTGTCTCAGAGAGGCACTGGTGTCTCTCAGAGAGGCGCTGGTGTCTCTCAGAGAGGCGCTAGTGTCTCTCAGAGGCGCCGGTGTCTCAGAGAGGCGCTGGTGTCTCAGAGAGGCGCCAGCTAGTGTCTCAGAGACGCCATTGTCTCTCAGAGAGGCGCCAGTGTCTCAGAGGCGCCAGTGTCTCTCAGAGGCGCCAGTGTCTCAGAGAGGCGCCAGTGTCTCAGAGGCGCCAGTGTCTCAGAGAGGCGCCAGTGTCTCAGAGAGGCGCCAGTGTCTCAGAGGCGCCAGTGTCTCAGAGAGGCGCCAGTGTCTCAGAGAGGCGCCAGTTGTCTCTCAGAGAGGCGCCAGTGTCTCAGAGAGGCGCCGGTGTCTCTCAGAGAGGCGCCAGTGTCTCAGAGAGGCGCCAGTGTCTCAAAAGGCCCCAGTGTCTCAGAGGCGCCAGTGTCTCTCAGAGAGGCGCCAGTGTCTCTCAGAGAGGCGCCAGTGTCTCTCAGGCGCCAGTGTCTCTCAGAGAGGCGCTGGTGTCTCAGAGAGGCGCCAGTTGTCTCTCAGAGAGGCGCCAGTGTCTCTCAGAGAGGCGCCAGTGTCTCAGAGAGGCGCCAGTGTCTCAGAGAGGCGCCAGTGTCTCAGAGAGGCACCAGTGTCTCTCAGAGAGGCGCCAGTGTCTCTCAGAGAGGCGCCAGTGTCTCTCAGAGAGGCGCCAGTGTCTCAGAGGCTCCAGTGTCTCGCAGAGGCGCCAGCTAGTCTCTCAGAGAGGCGCCAGTGTCTCTCAGAGAGGCGCCAGTGTCTCTCAGAGAGGCGCCAGTGTCTCTCAGAGAGGCGCCAGCTAGTGTCTCTCAGAGAGGCGCCAGTGTCTCTCAGAGAGGCGCCAGCTAGTGTCTCTCAGAGAGGCGCCAGCCAGGTGTCTCTCAGAGAGGCGCCAGCCAGTGTCTCTCAGAGAGGCGCCAGCTAGTGTCTCAGAGGCGCTAGTGTCTCTCATAGAGGCGCCAGTGTCTCTCAGAGAGGCGCCAGTGTCTCTCAGAGAGGCGCCAGCAAGTGACTCAGAGAGGCGCCAGTCTCTCAGAGGCGCCACCTAGTCTCTCAGAGAGGCGCTAGTGTCTCTCAGAGAGGCGCCAGCCAGTGTCCTCAGGGATCGCTGCAGGTAGTAGAGGCGCCGTCTGCCACGCACACGCCCAGGGACTCGTCAAAGTCCTCCTCGCCGGGGCAGAAGAGGTGGTCAGAGACCCCCAGCCCCGGGACCACACCTCAGGTAAGCCGCACAGGTGCTGTCACACACCGACACCGCCCCGGGCACGTTAGCCGGCGTCAAGCACCACACCCCGACCACGCTCACCGAAACGCAGCCGTTGACGTACGAGGGCGTGCTGGGGTCCGTGGATGACGTCGCGCTGGTCGCTGACGCCGCAACGGCGACGACGTCCACACAGGTGGAAGAGGCGTCATCAGGCACGCAGAGACCCAAGGTTTCGTCGAAATCCTCGCCGTCAGGACAGGTAGAGAAGAAGGCTTGCCCAGGAAGAGGCCCACAACGCAAGAAGCTGCCGCAGGAGGAAGGCGAGCACACGGAGAAGTTGCCGGGCACGTTCCTCTCCAGCAGACACCACACCAGCGCGGCGACGAGCGTGACGCAGCCGTTGGCGAAGACGGGCGCGAGCGCGGCGGACGGCGAGGCCAGGCTGACCGGAGGCACGGGGCTGGCCGCTGCGGCGTCCCTGCACGTGGATGAAGCGCCGTCCGGAACGCAGACGCCCAGGGCTTCGTCGTAGTCCTCGTCGCCGTCGCAGATGCGAAAGACGGAGCTGCCCAGCTGGGCCTGGCACTGCAGGTAGTGGGAGCAGGTGCTGCCGCAGACGGAGAAGTTGCCGGGGCGTTGGCTGGCAGCAGGGACCAGTAGGCCAGCAGGGCGGGGGCCAGGCACCCGTTGGCGAAGTTGGGGGGGTTGGGGGGGGTTTGAGAGGTGGGGGAGGTAGGGCTGGGGATCGTCGTGTCTGCAAAAAACGCAAGCTGTCTTTTTTGGGGTTGGTGTGTGTGTGTGTGTGTGGTGTGTGTGTTGTGGTGGTGGTGTGGTGGTGGGGTTTTTTTTTTGCCTTTGCTGTGGGGGTGGGGTGGGTGGGGTGGTGGGGGGGTTGGGTGGGGGGGGGTTGGGGGGGGGTTTGGGGTTGGGGTGGGGTGGGGGTTGGGGGGGGGGGGTTAACGTAGGGGAGATACATATGTCCCTGGTGGCTGGATTGGATTGTGGGGATGGATTGGGTGGGTGGTTTGGATGGGTGGATTTGATGGGTTTGGATTGAGATTGGATGGGTGGATGGTGGTGGTGGTTTGGATGGATTGGATTGGATGGTTGGGTGGATGGGTGAGTGGGTGGTTTGGATGGTTTGGATTGGATGGTGGATGTTGGATTGGATAGGATTGGATTGGTTGGTGGTGGTGGATGGATGGATGGATGGATGGTGGATTGGATTGGGTGGATGGATTGGATGGATGGATGTTGGTTTGGATGGATGGATGGATGGATGGATGGATGGATGGATGGATGGATGGATTGGATTGGTTTGGATTGGATGGATGGATGGATGGATGGATGGATGGATGATGGTGGATGGATGGAGGGATGGGAGGGAAATGGTATGGGTGGTGGTGGGTGGGTGGATGGGTGGATGGGTGGATGGATGGGTGGATGGTTGGATTGGATGGTTGGATGGAGGGATTGGTTTTGGATTGGATGGATGGTTGGATGGAGGGTATGGATGATGGAGGGGGATGGATGGATGGATGGATGGATGGTGGATGGATGATCGATGATCGATCATGTATGTATCGCAATGTTGATGTATGTATTATCGATGAATGTACAATGTATGTATGTATGTATGTATTATGTATGTATGTAGTTGTAGTTATGTATGTAAGCATGTATGCTTGCATGTATGTATGTATGATGTATGTATGTATGTATGTATGTTTTGTATTGTATGTTGTATGTATGTATGTCTTTGTATTATTTTATCTGTATGTTGTAGCATTATATGTATATATGTGTAATCTATGTGAGTTGTATGTGTGTGATGATGATGAGGGATGATGATGATGATGATGATGATTGATGATGTTGAGATGATGATGATGATGTTTGATGATGTGGTGGTGGTGGTTGTGGTGGTGGTATGATGACGACAACGACGATTAGATGCCCGACGGATGATGATGACGACGACGACGACAATGATAAACGATGATGATGCTATGACGCGTTGACGCTAACGTTGATGAGATGTGTTGCGCGTGTTTTTGGGAAGGTCGGTTAAATGGGTAGCATTCAATCATCAATGCTTTGTGCCTTATTGGCCACGAGGGCAGCAACAAAAGTTCTCACTGCTGCTGTCCGGGCCAGTTGGGAATGGTTCCCCAGGTATTTTGGGAAGGTCTTCAGCTCGCTTCACAGCCGACCCCAAAGTGTTCTGGGTCGTCTCGTTGCGTTTTCCCCTCTGGTGTCCAGTGGAGGGCTGTTCGGGCGATGTTTCCCTGTTCCCGACGGCAGATATGCCCTATCCATCCCCATCGCCTATGCATGATGATGTTGTCCATGCTTTCTTGGTTGCAACGGGCAAAAAGTTCTTGGTTTGGAGATGGTCTCAGGCCAGAAGATGCGCAAGATTCTTTGAGATTCTTCGTGTGGAATGGGGGTAGTTTGTCGAGGTCACTCTCAGTCATCCTCCAGCACTCCGAGCGTACAAAGGGTGGAAAGTACACAGCTCTGGTATAGTCTTAGTTTGGTTCTGGTGCTGTACTGGGACGATTTCCACACTTTTGTTCAGATTTCTATAAGCATTTCTTGTTTTGCTAATCCGGTTCTTGATGTCGCTGCCTGCTCCACCGTCATGCCTAACAGTGCTCCGAGGTACGTGAATCTTCAGTTGTTGGTTAAAACTTCTCCATACACTGTGACCGGTGGGGGGTTCTGGAGTTCAGTGTCATCACCTCTGTCTTCTTCTGACTGATTTTCAGGCCTACTTGCTGTGCGAAAGTGCTGAGACGGGATGTCTTCTCTTGAATGTGATGGTGGGTATGTGAGACCCAGTGCCAGATCGTCGGCAAAATCTAGGTCTTCAAGCGTTGAGAAGGGGGTCCATCTGATGCCCGTGACTGGTCAGCTGTTGTTTGTCTCTCACACCAATCAATTGTCAGGTTGAAGAGTAGTGCTGACAGGGGGCCCAGCCTTGTCTGACGCCGGTTTGTACACTGAAACTGGTTTTGCTGTTTCTACTTGCACGTGAAGTTGTTGTAGAAGCTCTTAATGACTTGGATAATCTCCTGGGAATCCATATGTTCGGAGTATGCGCCATACACTTTTCGATAAATTTGCTTTTCAAAGGCTTTTTAAAAATCTACGAAGTTGATATAAGCTGTCTCTGCCATTCCGTGCACTGTTCGAGATGTTGCGCCAGGGTGAAGATCTGGTCTATTGCATCTTCTTCCTGGTCTAAAACCTGCCTGTTCCTCTCTGAGTTGTTGGTCCACTGCCTCTGAGATCCGTCCGATGATGATCTTTGCCAGAATCTTGCTGGGAACAGATAGAAAGAGTGATTCCTCCCCAGTTGTTACAAGTGTTCAGGGCCCCTTTCTTTGGGATCTTCAGATGACTCCTTCTGTCCAATCTGCTGGTAGCTGTTTCTTTTCCCCATATAGCTGCAAAGAGTGGCTGTAGAACTTTAGATGCAAATTCTGGATCGGGCCTTGACAAGTTCTGCGTTGAGGTTGTCCTGGCCAGGGGCTTTTCCATTCTTGAGAGAGTGATTGCTGTTTAAAAATCTCTTCCTTCTTTGGTGGTGAGCTGTTCACATTGAGATCAGCATCAGGATTTTGTACGTCTCCCTCTTCAGTTGGTGGTGGTCTGTTGAGAAACTTCGCTGAAATGTTTCCCCATCTTGCTTTCTTGTTCTGCTTCTGTGGTAAGTATTTGGCCTTGTTTTCTGGGTATTGGTGTTTTCGGTGTTTGCTCCGATTACTTGCCACTGACAGTCTTAGTGATCTTATACACCTTTTCCTTGTTCTCCCTTTGCGGGGGCCCTCCTCTGCTTGTCTTGCAATATCATCCATGTAGGTACGCTTGTCTGTTCTTGTCATTCTCTTCACAGTTTGGTTTGCTTCTCTGTACTGTTGTTTGTACCCCTCTCTTATCCCTTCTGACTTTGTCTCTAAGATTTTTTCTTCAGTTTTTCTCTGTTCTCAAAGGCTTGCCGGTGTCTGCTGTAATCCACCTTTTTTTTCTTCCTCTGTCTCTGTCCTAAGCACGTTTCGCTGGCTTGTGTTTTAGGCTGTCCTGACTTGTTTCCACATGGTGTTTATATTAGTCGTGTCAGGTGTGTAGTTTCAGTATCCACAGTGCTTGGAACTTGTTTTGAGCTGGAGGGTGAAAAACATCTTTACTTTGGTGTTGCGCAGTTTTTCCACATCAAAATGTTGTTGTCTTGGTTTCCCAGATCCATTTTTTCTCAGCTTCACTTTTAGGGTTTTCAGTAACAAGGTGGTGATCCTGCCAACATCGGCTCCTCTCCTTACTTTTACATCTAGGAGCGATCTCCTCCATGTCCATTGATCATCAGGGTGGTCGATCTGGTTTTTGTCTCTTCCATTGGGGGAACACCAGGTAGCTTGTGGATTCAGGGTGTGCAAATAATGTCCCCCCAATGGCAGGTTGTTTGTCATGCAGAAATTTCCCCCAATTTTTTCTCCGTTGTCATTTATGCTGCCACATCCTTCTTTTTCCCATGGCTCTTTCTTGATTTGTGTTGTTCTTTTCCGACCTTTTGCATTTAGGTCACCCATCACTATCCTCATGTCATGGTTTGGTTGGTGTTTTCCATTTCAGCCTGTAATTGCTCATAAATTTTATTTTTTGCTTTCTTCTCCACTGTCGTTGGTTGGTGATAGCACTGTTGATTGTGGTATTAGCATGCTTACCTTTCATTCTTATCCTCATCATCCCGCTGTTGATAGGTTTCCCTTCCATCAGGCACTTCTCATTCCTTTTTTCATGATGATTGCTACTCCCTCATGGTGTTGGCCGTCATCTCTACCATGTACAGCACTGTCTCTCCTGTGCTGGCTCTGTATTTGCCTGATCCTGTCTATCGGCTTTCACTGATTCGAGAATATGCAAATTGTAGCGTCTCATCTTGCTGTAACTTGCGCTAGTTTTCCTGTTTCGAACATGGTTCTCACATTCCAGAATCCCATTTTGGTTTATTTTTGGCGTTAAGACTTCCATCTTCCTGTCAGTGGCTTCCTTTCGGCTTTCACCACTGTCATTCTTTCGAGTATCTTCCGATGACTCTGGAAGCCCGTCACACCCAGTATTGTTCATTTCTTTTGTTGCTGTTTCCGTAACAATTGTTTTTTTTACAGAACAGGGTTGTTAGCCCTGTGTCTAACCCCCTACCTGGGGGAAGGGTTCCACCTTAGTCGCCTTTTACGACATGCCTGGTTGGATGGCAGAGATCCTATTCTTGCGATGCTCGCTTTGCAGGCATACCCCGGGAGTCCCACGGGTACCCCAATGGGTAGGCCTACACACAATTTGTTTGAGGTGTGCAGACATCCTGAAGTAAGGCGGAGAGACTCAGGTTAACAGCTGCAGTTCGCATCTGTAAAACTTACACTGACTGGGCAAAAACAAAGCAAAACAAAAGTATACACTGTACTGTATGTGCACTCACTCACACACACACACACACACACGCGCGCGCGCACGCGTGCGCCGGGGCGCGCCCCACACACACACATGCACACACACATAACATACAATACACATACGTACATACATTTCATACATACTTACACATACACACATATAATACACACACATACATACATACATACACACACAATCACTCATTCACTCACTCACTCACACCAAAAGTCCTTCGGATAAGATTATAAACCGAAGCCTCTTGTGCAAACGTATGCAGACCGCCTGGCGTACACGTTAAAAACTGTTCCGCTTTTCGGAAGAGTAGGCCATGTGTGCCGAGTCGGAACGGATGAGAAAATTTACAAAACCGCATACGCGCGGAGACTGTATATTATTTTATAAAAGCACATGAGAACTTATTTCATTGTCCTCGAAATAAAAGAATATGAATAAATAAACAAACAAATAGATCACAACAACACACGCCCTCCCCCCACCCACCCCCACACACGCAGGCACACCCCGCACGCACCACCCTTCCCGGCAACACACAATACACACACATACGCCCCCCCCCCTCACACACACACCCCACACACACACACACACACACACACACACGCGCGCGCGCGCGCACGCACACACACAAACCCCACACACACACAAACCCTCCCCGCCCCTCCCTCCCACACACAACTTCCCCCGCACCTCCCCCCTCCCCACACACACACACACACACACGCACGCACACACACAACACCACACACGCACGCACACACAACTCTCCCGCACCCCACCCCTCCCCACACACACACACGCACCACAACAACCCTCCCCCCACCTCCCCACCCACCCCACCCCACCCCCCCAACACCCACGCAACCCTTCCCCCCACTCCCCACCACCACTCCCTACCCCTACCCCCCCACACCCCCT
>JAQIHA010000533.1:0-10177 GCA_028751875.1 Rapana venosa | reverse complement strand
CCCGCAAGGGAGGGGGGAGGAGGAGGGGGGGGGGGCCGCCAGCCCCAGGGAGTGGCCCCCTTTTTCCCCCAGCCGCTTCCTCCCCCGGGCCAAAGCCGGGCGGCCCCACCACCACCACCCCAAAACGCGCATGAGCCGGACTGGGGGGCTCGCACTCGGTGAAGTCGAGTCGACCTGGTGGTGCGCACAACTCCCAAACCCCCCTCTGCCCCCTTCCACAACCGGGCGTGGCCAGACCCCCTCACGCCACACCACCCCAAATTTTTCCGGGCTGGCCTCTCTGCTAACGCTGCCGCTGCTGCGGCACCCCGGGCCTTTAACTGCCTCTGCCCGCCCACCGCCCCCAGCATTTTCCCACTTTTCTCGGGTGCTCCCGTCCCCGTCCCCAGCCCCGCAGAAAGCATGTGGGTGGCGTGGTACGTGGGGTTGGAGGGGCAAAAACGGTGGGGGGGTGGTACAGGGGCGGGGGACTGTGGGGGAATGCCCGGGGCAGGTGGAGCGGGCCCGGGGGACGCCTTCCCGCCCATCCAAGTCCCACCACCGCACCGCCTCAGGCCTGCGCCACACCTGGGCGGAGTCAGCGAGCGCGGGTCAACTCGCCCCCCCCGAGTGCAACCCGTTTTTCCACCCCAACGACACGCGCCATTCTGGGGGGAGGGGGGCTGTGGGCAAGACAGGACTTCTGCGCCCGGGGTTGGCCAGGCCCCCGACAACGCGCTGGTGCCCCGCCCCGGGACTGGGGGTGATCTGTCAGTGAGTCTGCTTTTCCCCGGGTTTTTATCACATTTTCTGATTAAAAACCATTGACGCGGGGGGCAACCCAAAAATAAAGGCTGTAGACCAGGGGCTTTTTTTCCCACTCAGGTTTCCCACTTACAGCTTAGTCTTTAGTATCGACATGACCTCTGACAAAAGGGGCTACTTGCACAGCCTTATGGCTGCCCCCCCGGGGGGGGGCGGGTTTGGCCTTTGGAAACATCCCCAACGCGACTGCCCTTATCCCACGGGGCCGAGGAGGGGCATGTACTGGGGGAAGGCATCCCATTAAAATCAAACTTCTGTCCAGTTTCCGAAACAGCACTGCCCCTCTGCTGTTTGGAGGGCATCGTCGAAAAAAAGACGGACAAACATCTGTCAGGACTTGGGAGGGGAAGGGGGCGGAGGGTTTAAAACGTTTGTTCCCCCCCCCACCAACAAGTCAAAAACCCAGCGCTTTGATTTTTTGCTTTTTCAAGATTCAGCCATAATAAATTCCAAAATTTTTTTTTTTTTTTTTTAAACCCCTGAGGGTTTTGGTTTCGTCCCCCCCTCCTCCTCGCCCTTTCTTTTTTTCCCCTTTGACCCCCCCCAAAAAAATTTAAACTGAAGTCTTAAGTACTTTTGGATGAACTAAAAACCAAAACCTCGCTGTGCAACACGCGGGAAAATCTGCCGCACACTTCAATGCGTTTTCCCCCTTTTCGAAGAGAGGCCATTGTTGCCGGGGTGAAAGAGACAAAAAAACTAAAAACCCCATACACACAGGGACGGGTGTAAAAAAAAGCAGTGGTCTTAGTCCATTATCCTCGTATAAAAATAAAAAATTTATCGGCGCTTTGATTTGTTGCTTTTTAAATTCAGTGCTATATAAATTCCATACATTTTTATTATTATTTCATGAATACCCACACCTGTGGACCTCCACGATTCTTCATATTATTTCAGGGGGGGGGGGGGGGGGGGGGGGGGGGGGGGGGGGGGGGGGGGGGGGGGGGGGGGGGGGGGAGAATTTCGTTTACAAAATCCGTTTTTAGACCAGACCTATGATCCTCTGTATCCCTTAAGAATGTATTTTTGCAGGGGAAAATGGGAAATGCAGTTTTTTTATATGTCAGAAAGTTTTTTTTTAACCAAAAGGGTTTTAAAATTGGAAAAAAGTTGTCTCACCGTTAGGTGTGGTGGTTTTTGGGGGGGGGTTTTTTGTTTTTTCTACCTGTTTTTATTTTTAAAGTGCGTTTGGGAACCTTTGACAGGCTTTTTTCACTACAGTATGGCAGAACTGATGGTGGGTTTCCCCCTCTACTCTCTTTTGTCCCTCTCTAACCCCCACAGCACATACACAAAAACACACACAGTGACAACAACACACAGAACACACACCACAACACACAGCACACACACCAATACACCACACAACAACACACACACACACACACACACACACCACAACAACACACACTAAAAACTCACACACTCACACACCACCACAACACACCAAAAAACCCCTCAAAACTCATTTTTTAAGCCAGTAACAAAAGATAAACATAAAGAACAACAAAAATTTTAACTGTATCCCATTGTGTTTTGTTGTTTTTCTATAAACCTTCAGAAACTTTTCTGACAAAGTGCTTCAGCCATTTTCACCAACCATGATCATCATTATTAACTTTCTAGAGTAAAACAAACCGGTTGATTAATCAAACCAGTATTATGAGTATTGACTCATTATTATCAGTATGGAGTACAATAGAGAGAGAATCCCAACTCATACTTAAAACGTTTTAAGTATTTCTTAACATACCTCATAATTTTTTATTCTATTACTTGGGGGTGGGATGGTTGTTCTTCGGCTAGAGCTCCAAGGTTTACCTGTAGTGACATTTTTTTCCTGCAACCGTTTAAGCCACCCACCCACCCATCCACCTACCATTTAGGTAGCTGCATTCTGACTTCAGGAATGGTGTCTAAACATGACACCTGTGTGTATGTGTGATTTTTAAAAAATTTTGTCATTCGTTCCTACCAGCACCGAATGGCATACTCTTCCAAAGGGTGGAACAAGTGTTAACATGTTTGCAAGATGTTCTGCATGCATTTGCGCTACAGGCCTCATTTATGATTTTACAGTCTATCCAAAGGACTTTTGACGTTCACTGATTCAGCTCGATTTTCTCATCAAACTGGAAGAGGGGGCAAGGCTGGGAATCGAACCCACAACTTAACTGTCCTGCCACCTTCTACCTTTATTAACGTTCACAAATGATTTGAGGGTTTATTTCAAAGAGGTCTGCAGAACGTTAATCACAGTTTTATATACCACATGTCAGCAATTTTTTTTGGGCAAGAGGGTTCCTTTGTGGAAGTTCAGTCCCGTTTGAGATGCTTCTACTAAGTATGCAGTGGAGTGGGCTTGTCTTGCCAGGTGTTGCAAGTCTATTAGACTAACCAGCGTTGTAAAAGTCCTGACTCTGACATAGGGAGTCTTTTCTAAAAATGAAGCTGAATATTGAATTGCTCAGTTTATCAGTTTACCTCCCTCTCTCCCTTCGTGAAAAGCCTACTTACGACAGCTTTAAATCCAGCCTGAAAACATACCTATTTCAAACCTAAGATTTTTCCCTCTTGTTTCATCTCATGTCTGTCCCTGCCTTTGAAAGCCAAAATTCCATCACCCTGCTGAAATGTACAACCTGTGTGTGTGTGTACATTTGAATTTGTTAGAATATTGTTAATCATTGTTGGTTGGTTGTGTGGGAGCGGATTGAATGGAAGCGCTCTGATTTGTAATTGCAAGATATAGCGCTCTATAAATTCCATATATTATTATTATTATTATTTTATTATCTGGTTTGTTCAGGAACAGTGAAAACGTCCAACAATACGCCAGTTAAGATTGGGGTTTACTTCCAAGCCGATCCATACAGTTTTTTCTGTTAGAAAATTTGCTGGTACATATGGTGAAGGCAGCCCTGTGGTGTTGCAGGTACGCTGTGATAGCGGCGGGGTGTGCGGGCTGCCCCAAGCTGAAGTGTGAGCGCGAAGGCTGCGACACGTACTTCTGCTACCACTGCAAGCAGCACTGGCACCCCAACCAGACCTGCGATGCCGCCCGTGCCGAACGCTCGCCCAACATCCGCTCGGCCTCTGTCAGCTACAGCCACGAGTCCAACACACAGAGTGAGTCAGCCAGCCAGCTAGCTAGCTAGCCCGCCTACCCTCAGCCTTGTGTTGTGTTGTGTTGTGTTGTGGTCGGAGCACTCGCTTTCTGTTATTTTTTTATTTATTCTTTTATATCCAGGATAATGGAATAAGCTCTCGTGTGCTTTTTTTTTTTACATCCAGTCCCTGTGTGTATGCGGTTTTGTCAATGTTGTCATCTGTTTCCACCGGCACACAATGGCCTACTCTTCCGAAAAGCGGAACAGGATTTAACGTGTTGTGCGCAAGATGTTCTGCATGCGTTCGAACACAGGGCCTCGGTTTATAGTCTCAGTGCGGTTTTGTCAATTTTGTCATCTTTTCCACCAGCACACAATGGCCTACTCTTCCGAAAAGCGGAACAGGATTTAACGTGTGCGGCAAGATGTTCTGCATGCGTTCAAACTCGGGGCCTCGGTTTATAGTCTCATCCGAAGGACTTTCATGAGGTGAAGCAGCATTGAGCGTGGTCACCAAGTGGATGGGTGACCGTTTGCATGTCATGGCTTCAGTACAGTCCCTCCAGTTCACCCAGCTGTAAATGGGTACCTGCCCTCTTCAGGGTCAGGGAAGGTAAAGCAGCGAGGGAGAGGAGATGGGCGCCGCCCTCAATATTCTGGCCCCTAGAGAAGTGAGGTCTCTGTCACCTCACTGCCTAACAACCGCATAGGTTATGTTGAACACCTTTACCTTTCTTTACCTTGTTAATTTGGGTGGAGGTGGTCGCTGCATGTTCCCAGCTTAAGACGCTGAGGGTCACCCAGAACATGCAGTCTGGCTCATTCATCCGTCCCACCTGGGAATCATCACAGTGAGACTGAAAGTAGGCGCTGGATGAGAAGTTTGCGTGTCTGACTCTTTTCACGTACCTCACCACATAGGCAGCCATACTTTGACGTCGGAGGATTTATTTTTCAAGGAGAGTCGGGAGATATGCAAGAGCTTGTCAGGCTGGAAAATTTTAAATTGACAATTTTCTAATTTTTTTTAATGTAAGCCTTGGTTTTAGCTTTTATAAAAAACGGACAAAGCTTTCACCGGGGCAAAGCTGTTCTAGACACACAAAATGTCCATTAAAAACATACATGCATCAAATACAACAAATGATTGGCCAATCTTTTAGCCTGAAAAAGGTTTTTAAAAAAAACCGAAAATTTGCTCGCCCAAACACTTTGGGGTTTTTTGTTTTTTTATTGTCCTTTTTTTCACAATACATACTACTGTAAAACCCACAAACATCCTGCAAGCCAGCCAGACACTTTTTTCACTACATACAACGTTATAATACTCCACAAACACATTCACTGACAAGCACAGCACAGACATTTTTTCACATACATACTACGGTATAATACCCACAAAAATTCACTGCAAGCACAGCACAGAAAAATTATGTCATTTTTTTTGTTGTCTTTTGTTTCAAAGAGATCAAGCCGTGCCCCGATGTGGGGGGTTCATCTCAAGTCAACGCGGATCCCGCAATCCAGACTGCCGCCGTCTGCTCCCAAAAATTTTGCTGGCGTGCAAAAGGAGATCCGACCTTTTACTATCGAGGTTGGACCGGGCCTTTTAGGATAGGAGGGGAAAGAGGGCCTTTTTTCCCTGAAGTTGTTTGGGAACTGTATGAAAACCCGGCAGTTGTCTTCCAGGGGAAGCTGAACCAGGCAAGTTTATCTGCTCACGTCAAAGATTTTTTTTTGATTTAAAAAAAAAAAGCGGGCTGGCATTACCCTAAAACCCACAGCCCTTGGGATTTTCCCTGGGGAATAATACAAAAATTTTAAAAGATACACACACATTAAAAAAAGCCATGTTTTTTCCATTTTTTTCCCCCAAAAAAAGAGTTAAAAATAAATTTTCTTTTCGACACCCGGAAGGATTTTGTTTTTCCTTGAGGAAAAAGGGCAGCGAGACCCAAACAAAAAAGCAGAATTTACGGAGAAAAGGAAACCAGGGGAAAAAGAGGGAAGGGAAAGAAGGGAAAATAAAGACAAGGGGTGCGGAAGAAAAAGGGACGGCAGAAAAGGGGGGATGAAAAAAGGAAAATTTGCAAAAAAAAATTTCCCAAAGGGGGGGGGGCGTTTTTATCTTGCGGGGGGGGGGTTTTTTTGGTTTTTGGGGGGAAAAGGGGGGGGGGGGGGAACTTAAAGAGGGGATATCATAAACGAACGTGGGTAAAGGGCAGGTGTTGTGTTTTCATTTTGAACTTTAGGGGGGGGAGGTTGAATTTATTAATAATAAAATTTAAAAAATGGGGGGGGAGGGGGGAAGGGGGTTTAAATGGGTTTTTTTTGGAAGAGTGTTTTTGTTATAAAAAAGGGCCCAAAAAAAAGGGGGGGGGTTTTTAATTTTAAAATTTTGTTTTAAAAAAAAAAAAATTGTAAGCGCTCCAGGCAGGTCTAAAAGGGGATAATCATTTTACCAAGCAGTTTTTAAAAATATTTGTATATTGTTTTGAACATCTACACACACAGATTTGAGGCCCAAAATTCCACCTTGTAGAGAAATCTGGCTGGATGAAAGCCACACACAAAACCACCACCAGTCAAGGGGCCCCGTGCAAAAATTAGCACGCCCCTTCCTTTTACCAAATCCAAAAGGGGGCAGTTTCCTAAAATCCGAACCATTGCGGAAAGGAAAGGGTGGGAGCGAGAGTGGGAAACTGTGACGCTGTGAAAGTGGTATAATAATAATAAATGGAACTTATATAGCGCTATATCTTGCAAAGACAAATCAAAGTGCATGCATTCAACCTAATCTTACACAGTCATGCAATCAATGATAAATAATCAATAGTTTAAACAGATATTTACAAACATGGTGCGCTGCAGACAAAATCTATGAAATAAAATTTCAATAGTTTTTCAAAAGCACACACACACACTCACACAGGTCGTATACTTTAGCAGGGTGATAGGACATGGGTTAGTGAAGGTGGGATAGTTCTGATATGAAACAGGAGGGGGGAAATCTTAGGTTTGAAATAAATATGTCTTGAGGCTGCATTTAAAAGTGTCATAGCTAGGTTTTTGCCGAAAAGAGAGAGGGAGCTCATTCCAGGTCGATGGACCCGAAATAGAGAAAGAGCGGCGGCCAACAGTGGATTGGTTGAATCTAGGTGTTCGTAGGCGCAAGGTATCTGCAGCAGAGCGGAGGGAACGTGAAGGAGTGTAGTAACACAGTATACAAGTATAATAATTATAGTGTGTTGGAGCACTGGCTTTCCCCCAGCCAAGTTAAGCAGCGTCGAGCGTGGTTACCACTTGGATGGGTGACCGTTTGCGCGCCTTGGCTTCAGTACAGTTCCCCCAGTTCACCCAGCTGTAAATGGGTACCTGCCCTCTTTAGGGTCAGGGAAGGTAAAGCAGCGAGGGAGAGGAGATGGGCGCCGCCCTCAATATGCTGGCCCTAGAGAAGTGAGGTCTCTGACGCCTCGCTCCCCTACGACCTTATAGGTTATGGGACACCTTTACCTTTACCTTTTTAGTGTGTTCATTCTTTCCATGGTGTCCCACAGACGGTCTTGTCTTTCAGAGGATGATGATGATTGGCTGTTTCAGCCCCTCGGGGTGCACGTTCTGGGGGCGCAAGCCCTGGAGCCGCAAGAAGAAGATCCTGTGGCAGCTGGGCACGCTGGTGGGCGCCCCTGTGGGCATCACGCTGGTGGCGGGCATCGCCGTGCCCGCCATGATCATCGGCATCCCTGTCTGGGTGGGCAGGAAGGTGAGTGTCTCTGTGTGTCTGTGTTGGGGGATATGGAAAAAGAGATGGTGATGTGAAAGCAAAAGGTTTTTTAAAAATTTTTGTTGGGCATTTTTTGCAGGGAAAGTAAGAGTTGGCATAGTTGAGAGCAATGTAAGATCAAGTTTTGTGTGTCAATTCTATAAGTAGGTTTTTTGCTTTATGTCGTTTTTCTTTTTACATTAGCAAATATTGCAATCGATGTATTGTTTTCAATGTTTGTTCCTGTTACTGAATAAAAGTACCTAGGTGTCGTTATCGACAACACACTCTCTATGCAAAAATTCATCACCCAGACCTGTCAGTCGTGCTACTATCACTTACAGCGTATTAGTGCAATTCGAAAGTACCTGTCCACAGACGCAACAGCCAAACTTGTCACTTCTCTCATTCTCTCACGTCTGGACTATTGCAATTCTCTTTTAGCTGGTCTGCCAGCATCATCTATCCACTCCCTTCAACGTATACAAAACTCCGCAGCTCGACTAGTTCTCAGAAAGAAAAAATCGGAGCACATTACCCCTCTCTTGCGATCTCTCCACTGGCTGCCTGTGCCACAGGGAGTAGAATATAAGTCATACCCTCTGTTACAAATGTCTCCCCCAAAAACTGCACCTCCTACCTCTGTGAATTCTTAACCTGTACACTCTTCACGTTCCCATCCGCTCTGCTGCAGATACCGTGTGCCACGAATACCTGTTTTCAACAATCTACTGTTGGCCGCCGCATCTTTCTCTATTTTGGGTCCCATCGATTGGAATGAGTCCCTCTTTTCCTCTTCGCCGAAGCCTAGCTTAAATCAAGCCTAAAGACATATTTATTTCAAACCTAAGATTTCCCCCCTCCTGTCCATAATCAAAAACTTTTCCACCCTTCACTAACCCATGTCCTATCACCCTAAAAAGGGTATATGACCTGTGTGTGTGTGTGTGTGTGATTGGTGTCCCTTTGAAAACATTTGACTATTGCAATTTTATTTCATAGATTTGGTCTGCAGTACCATGTTTGTAATATCTGTTTGAACTATTGATTATTTGTCATTGGTTGTATGACTGTGTAAGATTAGGTCGAATGCATGCGCTTTGATTTGTCTTTGCAAGATATAGCGCTATATAAGTTCCATTTATTATTATTATTATTAAAAGCTATTAAAATCAAGAGTGAAAAGGAATAAGCACAATTATCGTAAAAGGGCAGAGTGAAATCAAGAGTGAAAAGGAGGAACCACAATTATTGTGAAAGAACAGGAGGTAGAAGATAGGAAGAATAGTATTGGGACAAGGAAGAATGGTTTTTGGGAGGAGGTTGTCTGAAAAACAACAGAGTAAGAGATTTTTTTTTTTAAAAGGTGTGGGGGGGGAGGGGGGGGGGTGATGAGCACAGTGCAGTTGTTTTGTACATCAGTTTTCATTTTTGATGAAAATCATCCAGTTTTTTGGGGGTGTTTGTTTTCAATCATCAGCTAGAGCTCCAAGGCCCACCTATGGTGAGATTTTGCATATGCGTATGTTCATGAAGGTAGCCGCATTCCGACTTCAGGTAATGTGATGGATATTTTTTGGACATGCATTCTGTAAATACTGAGAAAAGAAACAAATTGACATATTATACCTGACCAACGGTCCACCATTGCATATTTCATAAGCATCTCAATATTACTGCATAGTTATTGCAAACACAAGTGGGGAAAAAATTTTTGCAAGTTATTTCATTTTTTCTTAGATTTTTATGTTACCAGGGAATAAGAGCAAGCTTAGAGTGCAGTAGAAAAAAAAAAATCTAGATTTTTAAAAAACCTTTGTCAGAATTGTTGACAATATTTTTCATGTTTAAATTATACTGTTAAAACCCTGGCTCACTAATAAGGGGGGCGGGATAGTCTGGTGGTTAGAGTGATGTATTTGTGATTTGCTGACCCGGGTTTAAATCTCATTCAAGAGGATTTTTCCCCCTGGAGTTAACATCATTTCTGACCCACTCTCCCAAAAGTCCTTCAGATGAGACTATAAACCCGTATGTGAACGCACGCAGAACATCTTGCGCACATGTTAAAAACCTTTGCCGCTTTTCGGAAGAGTAGACCACTGTGTGCCCGGGGGGAAACGGATGAAAAAAATTGACAAAACTGCATACACTCAGGGTCGGGATTTTTTTTTTTAAAAAGCACACAATGTGTATTTCATTATCCTCGAAAAAAAAGAATAAGCAACAAGGGTTCACCATTTTCTGCCTCACTGAAGTCCAAAAGGACCCCTCATAGCTTCAATTCCCCCATTTCAGTCCTCTAGCTGCTACCCTCCCCTCCCAGCTGGGGGCGATTAAGCAGAAACGCCACAATTGGACTTGGTAAAAAGGAAGGGCTAAATTTTAGCACTGGGACCTGAACCCTGGATGAGTTGTCTGGATTTCACTTGTGCCCTAACTATTTTAAAATAGGAGTCTTGCGTATTTTACAAGCCTTTTCCCCTCAAAATTTGAC
>JAQIHA010000532.1:0-13886 GCA_028751875.1 Rapana venosa | reverse complement strand
ACAAGCCAACTTCACTCACGTATATAATATATATATTCTGTGTGTGTGTGTGTGTGTAGTTAATTGTGCTGTGTGGATGGTGTGTGTGTGCAGCAGTTCAGTGGTGTCTTTGGGAAGGTTGTAGAAACATAGAATTGTTATTGGTTCCATGATGTGTAAGAATTAGTTAATGCAGCACTTCTGATTTGTTGTGCAAATGTAGCGGCTATATATATATTATATATAGCATTTACTTATTATTATTATTTTTGATATATTACTTCACTTTTATGACTTGCCTTGCTTTAAGAAGCAAATCATATATAATGTATCATGTTTGTGAAGTGTTGTGTTATAAGTTCTGAACTTTGACAGTATACATTTTATTTTTATGTGTAAATTTCGTGGTGTTCTTAATCAGGTGTTATGAATTGTAACAAGTATGCTTTTTATGCTGTAGTAAACTTTCGTCGTATTTTCAGTTAAGAATTGATAGATCATTTGTAGCATTCAGTCTTCATCTTAGTATGTATCTAAATCCTGATACATATTGTATGTGTCTTGTCATACTTCAATTGTGCTATTATTAGTTGTTGTGGAATTTAACTAGGAGTAGCAAAGGTGGTGTAAGCGTAGAGATGTGCGTCTGTGCGTGGTCTGTGTGATTTGATTAGGAAATAGGAATAATCTTTTACATGGTTAGCATGTCATAGTGATATATGTGCTATTGGATGCTTGTGGAATTACAATATACCTCTGTGTGTTCATTGTGTGATGGTGCAGACCTGTGTGTTGGTTGTGTGACTTTGATTCGCCATAGAAACTCTATTAATGTGTCTGCATGTATATATTGATATACTGTGTATTGGTTTGCTTTGGTGACAATTATTTATTTATTTCATGTGTGTTAACTTGTAGTGATGTGCAGTTGTGAGTTGGTTGTTGTGATTTGCATTAGAATTAGAAATACATCTATTAACATGTGTCTAGATATATGTATACTATCGTGATTTACTGTGCTACTGGTTGTGTGGATATTACATTATTCATCAACGTGTGTTAACTGTAGTGATGTGGTAGTGTGTTGGTTGTGGATTTTCATTTAGATTTACACTTTAATGATCTAGCCATGTTGTATTTATCTATTAGTATATATATAGTTTTTATATATATTTATATATCTATATATATATATATATCTTATACAAATATAATAGGGGAGGGATTGTCAGTGGACGGGATGCACTCGCCTTCCCCGAGTTAAGCAGGTCGCGTGGTTCATTTTTGGAGGGTGAGGTTTTCGCGCCTTGGTTGTAAGTCAGGTTTTAGCTGTAATGGGTTACTGCTTTTAGGGTCAGGAAGGTTAAAGCAGGGGGAGTGGATGGGCGCTCAATATTGTGGTAGAGAAGTGGGGTCTTGATGCCTCGTCCCTACGTTAATATAGGTTATGGGAACTTTACTTTATTTATTATATTATTATATATATAAATATATATATATTATTTATAATACATATATATTTTAGAGAGAGTCTATATGGGAGTTAGTATGATTGAATTTATTGAAACACCATTTACATGAGTCTAGCTGTAGTCTATATATATATATACCCATGTGCTGTTATTAGTTGTTGTGGATTTAATTATAGTTATAAATAATTATTTTGTGAGTTTATCTGTGTTCAGCAGTCCCAGTCTGCGTTCATCTCTTATTGTCTTCTGCCTGCCAGTGCCTTTCTTCATTGTGTTCTTTTGTTATCATGTTTATGCTGTGTGCTGTGAGTGCTTTGTACTACTGTTACTACTATTATATATATATTACTATACTGATACTCTTACTAGCTACATTAATACTATATACTACTCTACTCTATATTAAATACTACTTACTATATCGTAATATATATATATATTATACTATATTCTTTATGTCCTACCTATTCTATTTGCTACTGTTTGTGCTGCTGATGTTGTTTTAAGTTGTTTTTGTTTTCTTGCTTCAATTTAATGTGGGTTGGTTGTGATTGTTTACAAATTGTTTGAACATGTTGTTGACTTTTTATTGGGACAGGTTTATATGACTCTCCACAGCTTGTGGGGGAGGGGTGCTGGTTGTGGTGTGTGTGTGTTGTGTGCTGTGGTGTTGGGGAATCTTGTCCTGTGTTGTAGGTTCAACATGTGTCGTTAGAGCATTGATAGGAGTATTTTGGTGTCTGTTAAGAATTAGAGAGGGGGGTGGGGTAGGTCAGGGTGGGTGTTAAAAATGCCATGTTGTCTTGATATAGTGATGTGCTGAGTGAATGATTTTATGAGTTAGAATGAGACATGTTTCACAATATGGATATTCGTTTATGGGTATGACCTGTGCTGTGTAATGTGATGATCGATATGATGATGAAGGTGATGATGATGGTGTGATAATGGTGATGATGGCAATATGATGGGATTGCTGATCGCGATGATGATGGTGTTGGTGATGATGGTAGTGTTGAAGGTGTTGAGTCGATGGTGTTTGATGACGACTGTGTGATGGTGTGGTGACGATGATGATGGTGATGAGTGATGACTGTGTTGATGGTGATGATGATTGGTGCTGATGATGACTGTGTTGATGGTGGATGGTGATGTGATGAATGTGTTGATGATGATGGTGAGATGATGGTGTGTGGTGATGATGGATGGTGATGATGATGATGATGTGTTGATGGTGTTGGTGATGATGATGTTGTGTTGATGATGATGGTGATGCTGATGACTGTGTTGTGCTGACTGTGATGAAGTACATGGTGATGATGATGTGATGACGATTGGATGGTGTTTGTGTTGCTATGTGGCCAGAGGCTACCCGTGACAAGTCAGAGAGAAACAATGGGTGCATTGCATCTACAGACGCTGAGACATGAGGTTGTTTTTGCTGTGGCCTGCCAGGTGAGCTGTTCATGAGGTGCTGATGTTGGTGCAGGGGGAGTGGCATGACGCTGTGCGGTGGGTAAGTGTGCGGCACTGGTACCACGTGGCGGCCGAAGCCAGGGTCTGTGGAGGAGGAGGTGGAGGAGGAGGGCGGTTACTGTGCTGATGGGGCTTGCAAGGATTAATCAGTTCTACTTTCAATAAGGAGGAAATGCTGAAACAACAAATGTTGTGAGTGTGGGTGTGTTTTATTTTGGGTGTGTGTTTTGTTGTGTGTGTGTGTTGTGTTTGTTGTGTGTGTGTGTTTGTGTTGTCTATGTGTGTGTTTGTGTGTGTGTGTTTGTGAGTGTGTGTGTGTTTGTGTGTGTGATGTGTGTGTGTGGTTTGTGTGTGTGTGTGTGTGTTTGTGAAGTGTGTGTGTGTGTGTGTTTGTGTGTGTGAGTTTGTTGTGTTGTGTGTGTTTGTGTGTGTGTGTTTTGTGTGTGTGTGTGTGTTTGAGTGAGGTGGTGTGTGTGTGTGTGTTTGTGGTGTGTGCGTGTGTGTTTGTTTGTGTGTGTGTTTGGTGTGTGTGTTTGTGTGTGTGGTTGTGTGTGTTGATGTGTTGTGTTTTGTGTTTTGTGTGTGTGTTGTTTGTGTGTGTTGTTTGTGGTTGTGTGTTGTGTGTGTGTGTGTGTGTTTGTGTGTGTGTGTTTTGTGTGTGTGAGTGTGTGTGTTATGTGTGTGTGTGTGTGTTTGGTGTGTGTGTGTGTGGGTTTTGTGTGTTTGTGTGTGGGTGTGTGTGTTTGTTTTTGTTTTGTGTGTGTTTGTGCGTGTGTAGTGTGTGTGTGTGTGTGTGAGTGTGTTTGTGTGTTTGTGTGTGTGTTATTTGTGTGTGTGTGTGTGCTGTGTTTGTGTGTGTTGTGTGGTACTGGATGTGTTGTGTGTTTGTGTGTGTGTTTGTGTTGAGTATGTTGTGTGTGTGAAGTTCAGTCAAATGATTTTTTTGACGGTTAAAGATTAACTGGCACACTTTTTGTTCTGTAATATAAAATAATGTAGTAATAAAGCGAAATTGCTTTATGAATTTACTTTTGTATTAACAAGAATTCTTGATATTTAATAGTTCTTTAATTGATCAAAGCGTTCTGTGGGTAGTGGCATCTTAAGGTTTGAATCAATTTGGGTATTATAAACAGATTCTGTATGCCATATGGCACAAGGAAAATGTTCCGGTAAGTTAAATCAAAGCAAAACTATGAAGCAAAAGAAAGCAATAACAGTGTAAGTTCAGAGAAAAGAGGCAATTGTGGAAGATCAAGATGTGTGAGTGTGTGTGTGTGTGTGGGCACTTTTCTTGAGCAGTTGGTGTGGCGCTGGGTGGTGCAAGGTATTTGGATACAAGAGGAGAGATCAGAGGGGCGACCATTGCGAATGTTTGCTAGAATGGGGGTGTTTTTTCCCCCAATTTTTTTACACCCCCCTTGTGTAGGGATGTCTCTTTTTTGGTGTTGGTGGTTGTGGTTGTGGTGTTGTGGTGGATAGTTTTGGTACAGGTTTTAAAACCCAATAGGGAAAAGTCAAGGGTCCCATACTATGTGGTCATTAGGGGAGGGAAGTATCTGAGATAGTTCTCAGGGGCAGAATATTGAGGGCGGGCGCATTCTCTCTCATGCTTTATTTGACTTAAAGAGGGATGTACATCTAAGTGGGATGAACAGGAGGGATGTATGAGCCAAGGCATGCAAAGTGGTTCAATCACGTGGTAACGCGCTGCGCTGCTACTTAGGACTGGGGGAAGTGAGTGATCGACACTGAGTATACTTACAAATAACCCAAGGGGTAGACTATGTCCATGTTATTGGCCTTTGTATGTTGACGATTTGAACGTGATCTTCATGGCTAGAGGGTGACAGATTGTTTGGTGTGGCTCTATTTGTGTGCTTATAGTCTATGTTATTTGTTTCTTAATTTTTGACTTTTTAGTCTTGTTTTTATGTGTGGGTGTTGTGCGTGAGATTGTGTATAATTTGAATTTGGTGGCGTGCTATTTGGGACACAATATGACAGGAATTGTTTTTATCTTTTGTTTTCATTTTAATGTTCTGTGTATCAGGTCGAACTGAATAGTTGATGTTGAGGAGTGGTGTCGGCATGAATGTCGGGACAATGTTTTGAAAAGCTGTGTCCACTTTTGTTACGTTTTCTGTAGTGTCATGACTGTGTGTGAGGTGACCAGCCAGAACAATATTTGCGGATGTACACTTGGAATTTTTCTGGAGCTAACACCATCGGAGTGTGTTGGCTGGGGTATGGTGCTTTCTTGCGCAATTTTAATGCACAGTCCCACAGGTTGGAAGACATCAAAAAAAGAAAAAAGAGGAAAGAAAAGGAGGTGTGAGAACAAGACTAAGAAATAACTCATCGAAAAAGCTACAAAGTTGTACTGACAACTTCAATCCCTTGACTAACGACGCGAGGTTAGGTAACTGTATGAATTACATGATGAGTTAATAAGGTGGTGTGTTTCAGAAACTGGTGACGGACAGTTGTACAGAAGTGAGTGTGCTTATAAATAGTTTGGACACCATTATTTACTGGACCGAGCAAAGCGCACCGGTAAAGAACGGTGGGGGTTGGGGGTAGGTGGGGCTGGCATCTCTTCTGCGTCAACAAGAAATGGTTTGTAGGAGTGACATTCGGCTCTTTGTCGTGGAGGGAATCTAGACGCTGTTGGCTATACTACTCGACCGTAATACTACGCGAGAATTCACAACTATTTTTTACCGAGTTATTATCATCAAAGTACTTTGACAGAGCATGAAAATATTTTAAATCATGCATGTGTTAGATTCCAATTGCTGATGCTTTAAATTATCTGGGGTCTTTTCTAATGTGCCTTAGTAACGTGAAGAATTATTGAAAGTATGTGAGCCTATCGCAGAAATAAGATGACTTGTGTATGGAGACTGTAGCAGGGGTTGCATAGACATCATTTCCGTTGCTTCTCTAGGGTTCATCGACCACACCTGTATATCTAAGCACCCATGTACAGTCCGTGTTTCAGCCTTCCACCATGGTCAGGACACAAAATAATGGACTGCTGATTGCATAGTGCAGTTGCAAGGTGTGTGATTGCATGACGGGATCAGTTATCCAACTGTGTTCTGATTTTGTCTTTGTATGGTCTGCAGATATTATCATCTTCAGTATACAAAAATCTGAGTATAGTTTCGGAAGACACCTCTGAGACATTAATCTTTGCGAGTGCATATGGCAGCAGGCCAAGAGAGTAAATTATAAGATCAGATTGTTACAGTGTTCCACCAAAATGCCACCTTCTACCTATGTGAATGTTTAACGTGTACCACCTCTTCTGTTCCTTGGTTGTGCAGGATCACTTGTGCTTATGATACCTAGATTCAACAATTCAGTTGGGTCGCCCTCTTTCTCTATTTGGGTCCATAATGGAATGAGCTCCTCTCTCCTCTTGCCAGAACACTCGTATGACTATTAAATCCAGCCTCACGGGAATATTTTTCAAACTAAGATTTCCTTCCTGTTTCATATCAGAATATCCACCTTCTTAAACCATTCTATTCACTCGTAAAGTTTACGAATGTGTGGTTGCTTGTGTGTGTGTGTGTTTGAAAAAAACATTTGACTATTGAGATTTTATTTCATACAGTGTGTTGCGGCACCCATGTTTGTATATTGTTTGCTTTAATCTATTGATTATTCATCATTGATTGATATGATGTGTAAGATTAGTGAATGCTGCGCTTTGATTTGTCTTTGCAAGATATAGGTATATAAGTTCATTTATTAGTCTTCTGATTTGTATGTTGTTTTCTTCATTATATATTCTATATTCATTTTGCGTCAGTAGTGTTATTCCAACAAAGGTGATAACTCTTTACCCAATGAAAACTAGGGTTACATAGGACTAAAACGTGTATTGTTTAAACAAAAAAGAAGTACGTATTTTACAAAGGCAGGAAGAACCAAAGAAAACAAGTGAATAAAAGAAGTTAAAGCTGCTGTCTGGCACAAGGTGACGTGTCTATAAAAATAAGTAGCAGACAAGTTTGCAAAGGGCGACAATTTCGTGCTGCCTGGCAGGAATAATAAATATGTAGCAGTAACATGGCAGTGCCACATAGGTGAAGATTAGTCTCCAGGGGGTCTGTGACAAAACTTAAGACCCATTTATTGATTTTTTACTCGTCATTGAAAAGGCTGATTTTTCAGATGAAATATAATTGGCATGAGCTATCTCTTGCCCTTTGAGCATCGCAGTCATTGTTGATGATAACAGTTATTGTAAAACTTCCAGCATTAATATCAACAATTCGGACCAGACTGGAATTATGCGGCAGAACTACGTTCTGGTCTGGTTGAGGTTCTTTCAGCACTGTTAAGCTTTGTGGACATAGCCAGACTACCAGTTATTTGGAACTTTGCGATGAATCTGACGACCCGGGTTTCGATTCCGTTTCAGGGGATATTTTCCTGGAGTTTTACATCGTGCAAGATCACTTCCCAAAAGTCTTTTGTATGAGACTTAACTAGGCGTGTGTATACTGCAGAGTAATTCTTGTGAAATTAAATCCTGTTCTGCATTTATAGAGTAGCCTTCTTGTTGCGAGTGTGGGGACAGATGACAAAATTTAAACACATCGCTTTCTAGGTGGCCTGGTTGTTAAAAAGAATAAGTGCTTATTCCAATATCTTGATATAAACGATTAAAATAGAAAAAAATGAAATAGAAAAAGGAAGACTTCAATGTAATATTTCAAAGATCAAATTTTTCGCCCAACGATTTCAGGACTGAAGCCTCACATCACTTGTGATGAAAAATATTAGGCAAAAGATCATAATAATCTCTCTTTCTTTCTGTACGAGAAAGCCTATGAATTCAGATAGTCAGGAAGGACGAGGTGTCGAGATGCCAACTAGTTCGTTTTCGACAAGAGGTTCAACACTTAGAAAGCACCTGGACTCTATGCCAGAATATTGTTTGCTGACTATGTTCAGTTCAGTCACAATGCCTGCTATGTTCTTTGTTACAAAATATCTAAGATTTGAATAGCTATAACTTGTTTGTTGCTGATGGATGTTTAAACTACCAGACGCAGCGGATTTGCGACATAAGTATCTTCTTGGATAGTTAATGTACGGTTCTAAGAGAGCGTTCTTCTATATTTGTACATTTATACACAGCAAATTGCAGAAGCAGTATTGAGAAAATTTTCTTGTAAAATTAGCGATGAAGTGTCTTTTGTTCTTTATTGGATTGTCCAGACCATGGTGCAGTTCTCACGATTTCGTCTATTTGATTTTGATGAGGTTCTGGAGGTGGAGCTAACTGTTTTAAATAAAGATTTCTAACGATTTCAGAAGATAGGTCACTTCTGATCAGTTACCACCATTAGTCTAGAGTCTGAAAAATGTTTTATAGTACAAGTAGTGGGAACTAAATTTGATCACCAATTAAATGGGATGAAACTTGAACGCCTATTGTCAAAAAGGGACAAAACGAGAGTATTTTTTAGAAGTTAACTCAGTTATGTTGACAAACGATTCCTACTTTGTTCTGTAAGTCTTACTTAGGAGTGTTGTAAGTTTTGCTCTCTCTGATTGGTCCACAACTTTGTGTTAAAATAAGGATAGTTATTGTTGCTGAGATGTAGAATCTGCTCAAAATAATTGGCGAAGAAAAAAGAGAATCTAGCCGTACTGCGATAGAGTTGTGGCAAAAGCGATGCCATCTTACTGCTCATCCTTGTATGTCTTCGGAATTTCAGTTATTGCCTTCTGGACACGTTTCGGTGCTCCAACAGTTCAAAAAAATAGAAAAAGAAATTTTTTTGTTCAGTAGTCATTCGAATTCTTAATTAGCGCATGCCAAGCGTTTTCATTTTGATATACTCCTGATTTTAAGTGTGTGTGTTGTGTGAGTGTGTGTGAGTTGTGTGTTGTGTATTTGTGTGTGTGTGTCGGTGTGTGTGCTGTGTGTTGGTATGGAAATAAGTATCTGTATCTTACTTTTGGTTTTAAAATGATTTTGACATTGTGTGAGTGTGTGTGTGTGGTGTGTGTGTGGTTTTTAGTCAATAGTCTTTTAAATTGTGTTCATATTTTGGTGTGTGTGTGTATAAATGTGCACACGGTGCTGGTGTGTGAGTTGTTGTGTGTGCAGTGTAAATATAAGTTTTGTCTTTTCAATCAATGGTTTTTAAACTTGTATTCCACATTGGTGTGTGTGTGAGTGTGTGGTCGTGTGTGTGTGTGATGCGTGCAAACGCTGTGGTGGGTGACACTGGATTGTTTTGTTGTTTGTGTGTGTGATGTTTTTCTTACGCTATCGTGGGATGTTTATAACACTTTGATTTTGTATTTTTCTTTTGTCTTGTGCGTCATTTATAGGTATCACTGTGCTGTCAGTATAGTATTGCTATGGGAAGATTAGTGTTTTGCTGGAATGACTAGTTCAAATACACTATTAATTGTACTTGGTGCATGTGATGCAGTAGGATGAATGACAGTGTTCTTTGATTTGGGTTTTTTGTGCAGAATCGTGCTTATATAAATTATGTAATTATATTATTTTATTATTATTATTCTTATTTGAAAATAGAGTCGGTGACTACCGGTGTGTTTCAGTGTAGTTGGGACTTAGGTGTGTCAAATTTCTTGAGTTACGCCTATTAAGGTGAACATGACCGCAGTCAGGCACAAGGCGTAACAGAGCTGTGCAAAGGGACAGTTTTTACAGTTGGAGGTGAACGTGTGGTTTTATTCCATAGCTGCAAGACGGTACCCATTTAAGGAATCAAAGGGGAGGCAGAAAGATATTTTTGGTGGATAGATGGTGATGTGAGCCAGACATTCTGTGAATTGAAAATGTGGCCTTCAAAATTGTATAGTTGGAGATTCAGATTGACATTCTGTTTACATACATGTGAGAGGGTTGTGGTTTGTGCCTCAATGTCTGAGTTTTATTCCAGATGGTAGTATGACAATGAATAAGGCAGTGTGTTTGATTGTCCACAGCGCGTCTTTTTTAGCTTGGGATTTGTGTGCTGTGTTCAAATTTAATATCTGTTCACAAAGTGATATTAGAGAGGGGGGGGGGGGGGGGGGGGGGGGGGGGTGGTGTTAAGATAATGGTTTAAAGTACGAGCTGTGTGTTGATGTTAAACATATGTGTGTATAAAAAATATGTTCCACCATATGATGCAAAAAAATAAGACCCAGCAAAGCAAAACAACTGAACGTGTTGGTATAAGTAAAGCCTGTAAAGTGGACTCTATTGTGTACATTAAAGCTGTTTTACATGTAAGGTCTAAGTTGTGGAATAGAACCACACCAGAGATATGTATTACCACAACACCTTTGGATAGGTACGAATGGGAGATATTGAGTGAAATGATGGTAGGAACTGTTTTTAGCCTCGATATTCATTAAAAACTTAGAAATATGAAAGTCTTTCATGTTTGTGATTGTGTTGTGTGTTTTGTGTTTCCATGTGATGGGCTTGCCATGTGCAAGTTTTATGTGTGTAAATGTACGAGTATAGCCAGTGTGGTGGGTAGCTTGTAATAAGTTCAGTGTGGAACGCTTCCCTCTGTGACACTGACTTGTGATTGTAATTGGAATGTGGGATCTTGTTTTTATGTGCTGGAATCTGTGGTGACTTGTCTTTTAACTGTGATGGAATGTGGTTGACTTGTATTTCACTGTGATGAATGTGTGATTTGTATTTACACTCGTGATGGACTGTTCGTGGATTGTCTATTTTCATGTGACTGAATGTGGTGATTGTTTTTCACCTGTACTGGAATGTGGTGACTTTCTTTTTCCCCTGTGACGGAATGGGGGTGATTTGTTTTTTCCCTGGGGAAAAAAGTGGTGATTGTCTTTTCACCTTAGGGAATGTGGTGACTTGTTTTTTCACCGATCTTGGGACACACCATGAATTTAAAAAACAACATTTTACTACTTCTGTGATCTCATGTACAGATGCGTTATCACAATGGTTGAACTAGCTGAGGTTTCTATACAAACACAGGATGAAGCTCACCCATTGGAGTGTGTTTGTGTTTCCACATGTTGACACACGGCCACACCATGGGTGTTTGTGTTGTCCACAAGTTGACTCACAGGCACACCCATGGGTGGTCTTGTGTTGTCCACCAGTTGACACACAGGGAATGAACCTGGGTGTGTTTGTGTTGTCCAAAGTGTGGACACACGGTGGCACACTGGGTGTCTTGTTTGTCCACGTTGACACAGGGCACACCACTGGGTGTGTTGTGTTGTCCACAGTTGACACACGTGGGCACACCCTGGTGGTGTTGCTTGTTTTCCACGAAGTTGACACACAGGCTCACCCTGGTGTGTTGGATAAACCACAGCTGAACACACAGATACCATGCGCAGGTGTGTTGTGTTAACCACAGGCTGAACACACAGAACAGGCGCTGGGTGTGTTGTGTTAACCACAGGCTGAACACACAGAACAGGCGCTGGGTGTGTTGTGTTAACCACAGGCTGAACACACAGAACAGGCGCTGGGTGTGTTGTGTTAACCACAGGCTGAACACACAGAACAGGCGCTGGGTGTGTTGTGTTAACCACAGGCTGAACAGCTCAGCTTATCCATGCACAGGCAGCAGGGCAAGACACTGATAGTGAAAAGACGTAACATTTAAAGAATGAATGAACCCTGGGTGTGTTTGTGTTATCGGTGGCCTAGAGGTAAGGCCCCTGCCTAGAAAGCCAAAAGTCCAGGTTGGGAATTGCCGGGGTTTATTTATTTATTTTATTAATTCTTTTATTTTGAGGATAATGGAATAAGCATTCATGTGCTTTGTTTTCATCCAGTCCCTGTGTGTATGCAGTTTTGTAAATTTTGTCATCTGTTCCCACAGGCAACACAATGGCCTACTCTTCTGAAAAGTGGAACAGGTTTTAATGTGTGTTCGCAAGATGTTCTGCGTGTGTTTGCACATGGTACCTCGGTTTATAGTCTCATCCAGAGGACTTTTGGGGAGAGTGGAGTCGGCACTGATGTTAACTCCAGAGGAAAAATCCTCTTGAATTAGATTCGAACCCGGGTCAGCAGATCACAAATTCATCACACTAACCACCAGGCTATTCCATGTCCCAATCAATCCCTGTTTGGGCCCAAAACATTTCCCCCATCCATTAGACCATGAGTGGTGGTCTGGATGCTAGTCTTTCGGATGAGATGATAAACTGACGCCCCGTGTGTTACACATAATTTTTAAGCACATGTTAAAGCCACTCTGATAGGGAGACAATTACAGTTACAGAAAAAACCAAAATGGGTGGCGCTGATCTTGTGGCGTTGACGTGCTCTCCCCAGGGAGAGAGAGCAGCCCGAATTTCAGGCAGAGAAATCTGCCATAACTTAAAGTGGTATCCATTGCAATACAATTCAGTTATGCATGCTGCTGGCTGCAAGTGAGTCTGTTCTTCTTTAAAAAGAGAAAGAAAGGGGTTTTAGCGTGGGCACAAGATATTTTGCGTGTGTTTGCACATGGGGCCTTGGAACGGTGTAGCTTGCTCCACAACAGAGCACAATGTGGGGCGGCGTGGTGCAATGTGGTATTGTGTGGTGTCTTGTGGTGTGCTGTGGTGTGGTGTGCACAGTATGGTGTAGTATAATGTAGTGTAGCGTGGTGTGGTTTAGTGTAGCGTGGTGTGGTGTGGTGTGTGCGGTATGGGTGCAGTGTAATGTAGTGCAGTGTGGTGTCATGTTGTGTCATGTGTGTGGTGTGGGGTAGTGTTGTGTGGTGTAATGTAGTGTTGTGTAGTGTCAATGTGGTATGGTGTTTGGGGCAGTGTAATGTGTTTGGGGTAGTGTAATGTAGTGCAGTATAGTGTGGTGTGATGTGGGTGTAGTGTGATGGTGGGTTGTGGTGTTGTGTGGTGTGGGGTAATGTGTAGTTGGTGTGGTGTGGTGGTGATGTGGGTGTGGTGTAGTGTGGTGTGTAATGTAGTGTAGTATAGTTGTGGGGTGTAGTGTGATGTGGTGTGGTGTAGTGTAATGAGTGTAGTATAGTGCAGTGTAGTGTGATGTGGGTGTTGGTGTAGTAGTAATGTAGTGTAGTGTGTGATGTGGGTGTGGTGAAGTGTAATGTAGTGTAGTATAGTGCAGTGTAGTGTGATGTGGGTGTGGTGTAGTGTAATGTAGTGTAGTGTGATGTGGGTGTGGTGTAGTGTAATGTAGTGTAAATATAGTGCAGTGTAGTGTGAGTGTGGTGTGGTGAAGTGTAATGTAGTGTAGTATAGTGCAGTGTAGTGTGATGTGGGTGTGGTGAAGGGAATGTAGTGTAGTAAGTGAGTGTGTGGGTGTGGTGAAGTGTAATGTAGTAGTAAGTGTGATTGTGGGTGTGGTGAAGTGTAATGTAGTGTAGTATAGTGCAGTAGTGGTGTGGTTGTGTGTGGTGAGTGATGTATGTGTGTAATTAGTGCAGTTGTGGTGTGGTGTGGTGTGGTGAAGTGTAATGTAGTGTAGTATAGTGCAGTGTGGTGTGGTTTTGGTGTGGTGAGTGTAATGTAGTGTAGTATAGTGCAGTGTAGTGTGATGTGGGTGGTGGTGAGTGTAATGTTTGTGTAGTATTAGTGCGTGTGTGTGATGTGGGTGTGGTGAAGTGTAAAAGTAGTGTGTAGTATAGTGCAGTGTAGTGTGATGTGGGTGTGGTGAAGTGTAATGTAGTGTAGATAGTGCAGTGTGGTGTGGTGTTGTGAAGGTAATGTAGTGTAGTATAGTGCAGTGTGGTGTGGTGTGGTGTGGTGAAGTGTAATGTAGTGTAGTATGTGCAGTGTGGTTGGTGTGGTGAGTGTAATGTAGTGTAGTAAGTGCAGGTTTGGGGGGTGTGGTGTGTGGGTGAAGTGTAAAGTAGTTGTATTTAAATGCAGTGTGGTGTGGTGTGGTGTTGTGGTGAAGTGTATGTGTGTGTTGTGGTTAGTGTGTTTTTGGTTTTGGGG
>JAQIHA010000531.1:0-13862 GCA_028751875.1 Rapana venosa | reverse complement strand
GTAACCGCGTCAAAGCTGCTTAACATTGGCTTGGGGAAACCGAGTGCTCTGACCACTGAGCTATCCCGCCCGCAAGTAACACGTATATTCTAACAAATAGAAAATAATAAAAACTGCTGAGAAGTTTACACTAAGCGTATAAAATGTGTGATTATTACAGCTAACTCTTCTTGATAAATGTGGGTATCGGATTCGTGTCAGAATCTACTGTGTTTTGTTTTGCAGTCAGAATCATTGGCTCCATTCCCTACATTTTTCATCTATGTTTCATTCCATGTCTTCAACAATCATTTTAGTTCATAATTTGAAGTGGACCCATACATACACAATTGTATTTATAACATATTTATTATCATTATTAGTTTTAGTACATACTTGCATTTTTTGTGCGCTCTCTCTCTCTCTCTTCTCTCTCTTTCTCTCTCTCTCTTTTCCTCTCTCTCTCTCTCTCTCTTATGTTCTTTTTCTTCTCCTCCTTCTTCTCCCCCTTTCTTCTTCCCTTCATCTTTTTCTTCTCCTCTTCTTCTCTCCTCCCCCTGCTCTTTCTTCCCCTCCACCACCTACAGTCTTCCCCTGACCTCTCTTTTCCTACCATTTTCTTTTGATTCTTAAGGTGTGGTTGGTTGTTTGAAGTAAGAAATTATAGCAATCTCCGTTGCTGATTATGACTTGGTTAGTTTTGTGCATGTATTTCCATGAGCCGAAATACTGGGCTTTTGTTGTTTGTTTTATTTTTGTTTTGTTTTGTTGTTATTGTTTTCTAATAAGAAATTTTACCTTGACTTTAACCTACCTTTGTCCATTTGAAGTTTGTTGTTGTCTTTTGTTTGTTAGCTTTGCTTTGGGGGTTTTGGTCTTTGTTTTTGTTGTTGTTATTTGGGTGGTTCTTTGTGTTATTGATTTGTTTTGTTTTTGCATTATAAACGACACTCCAGTCATCCTGGCTCACCACTAATTACAAAATGTCGTCACCAAAAAAAAAATCTCAAACGATCGTTGTCAATCTTCAATCGGTACAATTTCTGCATCCAGTTGTAGGGGATGCATCTTGCCCCTCCGGGCCACGACTGAAGCCCAGCACTGTAATTACTGCAAATGACCACGGCAGCTGGGTCCATCCCCCATTGACACATACATCAATCAATCCGTCCGTCGCAAATTCGACGTCGTGTGACCAGGGTCTTCCACATCGATCAGTTGATCTTCCTCATCGATCCAGCCCCCACTGGATTTTTTAATTAGAAGCAGAGGGGTGATTATCGATTCGTGACAACGAGATGAGTGTACGTTGCCGCATCCCAAACCACACAGTAGTCATCTCATCATCGTCTTCTTACAATCTGTTGCTTTTGTGTGGACTTAGTCATAGAAGTGGAAGCCCACGCATACCCCCCCCCCCCCTCCCCTCCCCCTTCCTTTCCTCCTCAATCTCGTGCCTACTCCCTTACCCCCCCCCCCCCCCCCCCCCCCCCCCCCCTTCTACGGTTGTACCTAACCCTCAACCTGCTTCGTTTTTCTAACTCTCCCCCCCCCCCCCCTCCTCTCCCCACCCCCCCTTTTCAGTTATCCCCCGTCTTTTTTTTTGCTTTTCTCCCCCCACTTCCCCCCCGCCTTCTTTTAAAAGGTTTGGTTTTTTTTTTTAAACCCTTTTTTTGGGGGTTTTTGGGGTTTTGTTTTTTTGGTTTTGGGGGGTTCCCTTTGTTTTATTAATTTGTTTTTTTTTGTTTTTGGGGATTATAAAGGGAAACCCCAAAATTCCCCCCCCATCCTCTCCCCCCCCTTTCCCAAATGTCTCCCCCCTCTTCCCCCGACCCTTGTAAATTCTTAAACCAAAATTTCATCAGTTTAAACATTCCTTTGCCCCCCCCCCTAAACCCCCCCCTTTACCCCCCCCTTACCCCCCATTTCCCTTTCCCCATTTGGCCCCCCCCTTTCCCCCCCTCCCCCCCTCCTTTTCGGGGCGTTGGACCAACCCTCAACCGTTCATTTTTTATTTTCCCCCCTTCATCCCCCCCCCCGCCCCCCCCTATTTTTTAAAAAACCCCCTTAATCCCCCCTCAAGGGGTTTTCCCCCCCTTCCCCCCCCCCCCCAAACCCCCCCCCCCCACCCCCCCCAAAACCCCCCCCCACGCAAAAACCCCCCCTTCCCCCCCCCCCCCTCCCCCCCCCCCCCCCTTTCCCCCCCCCCCAATTCCCCCCCCTCCCCCCTTACCCCCCCCCCCCCCCCCCCCCCCCCCCCCCCCCCCCCCCCACTTTCCCAACCCCCCCTGCCCCGTTTTTTTTCCCCCCCCCCCCCCCCCCCCCCCCCCCCCCCCCCCCCCCCCCCCCCCCCCCCCCCCCCTCATCCCCCCCCCCCACACCCCTTTTCTTTTTTTTGTCTATCGTTCTTCGATCGTTATTTTTTCCCCCCATGTTTTCAAAAAAAATCCCCTACACTATTTTTTAATGTTTATACGAACAAAAGACAGTTAACATTTTTGTTTGTGAAGTGGGCCAAGCAAACTACGCACAAAACAGAGAGATTAGAAAAGGGGAAAGGAGATAGAAGATAGATAGATAGATGCCGAGTGGTCCCTCCCCTTGGGGGGGAATAAAGTTTACCCCTTCAGAGTGTTTAAATCCCCCCCCCCCCCCCCCCCCCTGAGTCTGTACAGAAAGGATAAAAAAATTTTTCCTCCTCTTTAGTAGGGTTTTGCTCCCGGGGGATTCAGGGGCCTTTTTTTCCCTCCCTTGTTCTTTGTTTTTCATCTTCTTCTTCATTATCGTTGTCGTCTTTGAGAGGGGGGTGATGTTTGTTTTGGGAAATTCCCCCAGCTCAGGAAACCCTTGATTTGTTCGTGGTTTGGGTTTCTGGAAATCTTGGGGTTGGGGGAAAAGGGGGAAAAATTTTTTTAGGGGGGGGGGGGCGGGGGGGGGGGGGATGAAGGGGGGAAAATTGGGCAAAAATTTTTTTCCCAAACAAGAGCATTTATTTTTTGAAACGATTAAAATTTTGGTTTTTACGATTTGGAATTTTGCCCATATTAATTGATGGTCGAGAAAGTAGTAGGGGTTTTTCCCTTGTTTGTTTTGTTTTGTTTGTTTTTGGTTTTTTTTTTTTTGTTGGGGGGGGGAAAGGGGCGTGGGCGGGGTGGTTATTTTTGTTTTTCTTTTGGGTTTTTTTTGGTGGTTGTGGTTTGGTCGGGGGGGGGGGTTTTGGGGGGGGGGTGGGGTTTTTTGTTATTGTTTTTTTTTTGTTTGATTGTTCGCTGTTTTTAAATTTTTTTTTTTAGTTTGTTTTTCTGTTCTTTTTCCCACTTTTATTTGAATGCAAAACCTCCCTGTACCCAATTTTTTTTAAATTTTTTTTAAAAACATCCAAAAACAAAAACCAAAATTAATAATGCTAAATAAATTAATACCCAATAGGGAGAAAAAAAAAATGTTTCGTCTTTTAAAAAACAACAAAAACGCTGCTATTTCCCCTCCCTGGCCTGTTTTGCGGTCCCCCTCCCCTTGCTTTGCTGCGGGGGAGGGGGAGGGGGATGATAAATGATGATGATGATGGAGGATAATTTAAAAATTGTAATATGAAAACAGCTTATATCCCAACAAACTCTTTTTTGTGTAGACCCAAATTTTCCACACACCCACACACACAAACCACACACAAACACACCACAAACCAAAAACACAAAAATAAAAAAGAAAAAAAGGCCCCCCTTTTAGCCCTTCCCATCCCTGGGGAGGATCCCAAAGGCCTTTTTAGTACTTGCCGCCTTCTGGAAATTCTATGCTGGGAAAATCCCCCCTTTTTCTACCCCTCTAAAGTTCTGCCTTTTTCCCTTTTTTTTTTCCGGCCCTGCACTTTTCCTGCCTATTAATTTTCCCCTTTTTTACCTTTTTTTAAAACATTTCTTTTCCGACGTCAAAGCCCGGACTTGTCGGGGCGTTTTAAGGGCAGGAAACCCGAAATTTTTTCTTTTTTATGACAGGCAACAAGGTTGCCTATGTGAGCGTTTTGACAAGAAGAAGAAGAAGAATAAAGAAGAAAAAAGAAAAGAAAGGAAAAAAGAAAAGGAAAAGGGGAAGAAGAAGAAGAAGAAGAAAAAAAAGGAAAAAGGGCCCCTACCCCCCCCTTCCCCCAAAAAACAAACAGAAAAAAACCAGAAAAAAAAACCAAAGAAAAAAAACAAAAAAAACAAAAAAGAAACAACTCTAAAAGGGAAAGAAGGCATGCTTTTTTGCATTGGGGTCAAATTTCCAAAAGGGCCCAAAAAATAAATAGTAAAAAAGTCATTAAACCCCTGAAAGCCCGGTATATGGCTTTTCTTAATGGCAAGAAATTTCCGAAAAAAAGCCCTAACCCCAAAGTTTCCTTCCAAGGGTGTTCTGGCAGTCTCACAATGTTCCTGGGTTTTGGGAAAGGGAGGGGAAAATGAGAGGAGAGGAGGGAGATGAAGAAAATTGGGAGGGGGAGGATGAAGAGAGAGTACGATGATTTTAAAGGGAGAAGGGGAGGGGGAGGAAAACTGGGGGGATTTTTGAGGGGGGAAAAGATGGGAGGGGAAAGAGAAAAAGAGAAAAATTTAAAAAAGGATTAAAGGAGAGAAGAGGAGAGGCAAAATGAAAAAACGCACTTTTCATTCCCCGGAGGGGGAAACCCAGATTAAGTTAAAAATATTTTTTTTCCATCCAGTTTCCTAAAACATAAAAAAAGAGAGGAAAAATTGAAAAGAAAAACAAAAGCCAAGGGAATGCCAAAGAGATATGAGGGGGAACCAAAACGACAGAACAGTCAGGCAAAAGCCCCGACAGAACAGACAGAAGATAGACGCCCAGACAGCCCCACCCCGGGCCCACGGGCAGACTTACAATAAAAATTTCCCAACACAATATTAAAAGATTGGTTATTTGGGACAAAGCAAAAAACCATATGTTCCCTAAATACGCAAAAAAAATTTGGGTGTTTTGTATGTACTAGCAAGAAAAAGAGACAAAAAATGAAAGAAAAATTTCCCAAATTTCTGTTGATGGGGGTTTAAAAGGTAATTGAAGAAGTTGACTCCCACAAAATTTTGGGGTTTTGTAATTTTTTGAAAAAAATTTTAAACCCTTTGGACCGACCAGGTGTTTGGGGGCCCTTGGAAAACTTTCTTTTTAAAAAGCTACTTCATTTTAACAAAAATAAAACTTTTCCCAAATTTAACCATCTCGCAAACTTTTTTTTGCGGCCATTTTTGCCATAGTTGACTATCCCCTTTATTCTTTGGGACAGTGCAGTGATACCAAATTTAAAATTGTTTTTTAAGATTATATAAAAGAGCACAAAAACCCTTGTTCAAATTTAAAATTCAAGCTCCCTTAACCCATCAACGTTAAAAAGGGAAAACAAATTTTCCAAACCTTAAAAAACGGGGAACTTTATCTAAATAAAGCTCTATTTGCCCAAAAAAAAGTTGTCATGGAAAATTTGCCCCCCCCAAAAGATCAAAAAATAGCTTCAAAATCAATGAACAAAAGACTAATTTTTCTACAAACTTTTCCCGGGAAGCCCAAAAAATTTAATCTTTCAAAACAAGCTTTTTTGTACTCAGGGTGATTATGGAACAAGCCCCAAAAACCCCTTTTAAAATGTTCAAAAACAAAAATCAGTTCAAGACACAGCTAAAAAGCCATCTAATGCATGAATGCCTAGGAATTGACTAATAAGGCAAATCAACCATGATTAATTACGGCAAAATCAACCATACTTACATTTACCAGCACTAATGGTATTCCCTACAACAACAAAAATTCAAGTATATCTTACTGTGACTAGAAATTCTACAGTCACACACTGTAAAATGTGTGGAGGGAGGGGGGGGCAAGAAAGAGGCACACAATTATGAAAGAAGTAAGAGTAATCTATGCAAGCTAGTAAATAATCTGCAATTTTGAAAACAAGTGGAAAGGAGGAATTTTTTAAAATCTTTTTATGGTAGACCTGATAGCTTGATAGTTTTGTCCTTCTCTCTCTTTTCTCTCTCTTCTCTCTCTCTCTCTCTCTCTCTCTTCTCTCTCCCCTCTCTCTCTCTCTCTCTCTTCTCTTCTCTCTCTCTTCTCTCTCTCCTCTCCTTTTCCTTCCTCTCCTTTCCCCTCTCCTCCCTCATGCCCTTTGTCTTGTCTAATTCAATGATTTTATCGTGGATGTTGTTTTTATTGCAGTTAGAGATGAGATTTTTAAGTACTATTATAAAGCGATACTGTTTTAGTTTGATATTGTTTTAGTTTGTTAGTCCAGTTGATATGGGCTTTTGAATTCTGTATCTTTATAGGGGTTCCACTTGTTTGAATAATTGGTTTTTAAAAAAATTATTATTTCTCTATTTGATTGAAGGTGTATTTCCCCTTCCCCCTTGATACTCCTCCCCCACCCCCATCCTTTCCAATGCTTTTCTGTTATCATCGTTATGTTGTTGTCTCATGGTGATGGGGATCATTTGTTATATTGTTGTCTCATGGTGATGGGTGATTGTTGTTATAATTGTATCTCTATTATAATAATCATTATTGTAATCTTCGATTTGTTTGTTTTTTACAAGATTCAGCGCTATATAAATTCCATATATTATTATTATTATCTTATTTGACTTCTCTTGCTTGGATAGTTATTGTGTGAATATGTCATTTTTAAAAAAGCGCTATTTGAAAAGTATGAGCGCATAAAAAGCACACGTTTGCTGGGTGGAGGAGGAGAGCAGGGAGGTCATTGAAGGTAATATTATCAGTAATGACAAATGCCTAGTATTTTCTAACGTTTTATTCCTGTACCTTTTTTATATCTAAAGTATAAACGTGAAAAAAAAGGATGAAACAGTAAGTGAAAATAATTTTGTTTGTCCTGACGTTTTATGCTTTTCTTTTTTTAATTCTTAAAAATTTTATTTAAATGTGTGTGTGGACGTGAGCGCGCAAAGGGGGCTCAGGTGTGCATGAGTATGTGTGTGCGTGTATATGTATATGTGGTAATTTGTATTTTCAATGTATTTTCCTTATCGATTTTTCCCCCTTTTTTTTACTGGTTTGATTTAATGGTAAATGATGCAATAATGTAGTGTCTTAGTATAATCATTACGAAATTTGTTCTTAGATAGATGGCTTGATGAAAAAAAGCAAATGCATTGCTTATTCAATGTACCATCTGGAAATAAAATTTTGACTTGACTTGACTTGACAGACAGACAGACACAGTCAGACACAGACAGACAGACAGACAGACAGACACAGCACACAGACACAGACAGACAGAGTCAGACACAGACAGACAGACACAGTCAGACACAGACAGGCACAGACAGACAGACAGAAAAACAGAGAGACAGAGATGCAATCACAGGCAACTATGAACGCAATCACCTTGATAATTCACCTTTCAAACATGGCCTCATTCCTTGACCGCTGCAGGCACAGAACTGGCAAGACGCTAAGCCCTGGTATCCAGACCCTGCCTCCTCCTCCTCCTCCGCCTCCTCCTCTTGGCAGTCTGCACTGAGGTTTTCCCCAGAGCTTCGGATGGCGCCCAGCCCGCAGAGTTCTGGCAGCTCTGCCGGCTAGTCGTGTCCGTACTCACTCCACCGTCTATCACCCTCCCGTCCACTCCCCCCAACCAGAATGCCAGCACACACACACGCCCAGGACAACAACGACAACGACCCTGAACAACTACAACAAACCTAAACAACGATGTTGCCGCAACACCAACAACATTCTCTGGACAACCGCCAACATAAAACCTAAACAACATTCTGATACAAACCACAACAACCCAAACGTATAATTTGCCAGCCACAACATTTATGAACAATTAATCCGATGACAACCGCAACAACATCATGAACACATTTCCGAACAACGCACCACAACAACTTGAACGACTTACAACCCCAGACACCCACAACCAACGACAACCCCAAGGATCGTTCCTGTTCACCCCATGAAGACCTCTCTAAGAGCATTTCGACCAGGACATCTGAACGCCACTAGCAGGAGAATCCTTGAAGGAGAAATCGGGACCATGACCCCCAGACCATTGAAAACAGCCGAGCCTGCCTCCCACAAAGATCCTAGGCCCTGATGTTATGAAGATCACCAGACAGACCTGCCCTAAGCGAGAAGGTGAAACGTGTCGCCTGCAGTGATGGCGGGAATGACTAACGTGGACAGATTTCGTCACGGATGGCATACTTCCTTCGGGCTTCCCCTGCCGAAGAAGACGGCCAACGTAACGACCAATGAAACTCTAACAAGAACTTCGCCTAATAGCGTCGAAATACAGCGACCCTTCGGCTCTGCTGTTGCTGAGGCGATCCAAGAATTAACCCCGTCCTCCTTCAAGCCTCCCCTTTCCTCAATTCCTCAGGGATCCTCTTCACAATCGGTAGCAATGCATGGAGGTGTTGACACCAACATCCACCCAAGTACATCCCCAGCCTGATCGATTCATTGCCGTTCGGTTTTTAACCCTCACGAGGGATTCTTCCCATGCCGGATATGCTGGCCCAGGGACCATTGCTGTGACAAACCCGCCCCATCCAGAAGCTTCTCCACCGCAACTCCTCCAACATGACCCAACGCCTACACTCCCGGACACCCTAACTTTTCCCGGACTGGAAAAGAATCTCATCTTGAAGAGTGGGGAGCTAGGAGGAGGAGAGTGGAGGAGGAGGGGATGAAGAGAGAGATGACCACCTGCTGACGCTGAAGAAGGTCATCGCTGCTTCCCAGAGCTGGAGGAATGGACCAGTCCTGTTCCAAGACCCTAGAGGAGGAACGCGACACGGTGAACGACTGGTTCTTTTACTGATGAGATGGTCCCAGCTTCCGGTGTGTGAAAAGCACTTGAACTGCCTACCTTTTTGCGAGGATGTCGGCATTTGGAGAGCAGCGAGCGATCTGAAGATTGAGGTTAGGGATGGGGCAGGAGGATAATGTTGCGCGCGAGAGAACAGTGGACGAATGGGCGGGAGAGATGAGGAGAGGAAGGAGGAGTTCATGGTGACTACCTGGGCCTTTGCCGGAACGTGAGCTCCCTCGGAACAGCTCTAGACTGCCTGACTCTGATCCTTTTGAAAGTATATGCACGCCCGTGTAGTGATCGTGATGGTGTGCGGATGAAGATATGATGATGATGATAGATTGATGATGATGATAGATGATGATGATGATATGAATGTTGATGATGATGATGTATGATTTTTGTTTTATTAAGTTTTTTTTTCTTATCGAGCGCTTAATGGAAATAAGCACTTATTGCTTTCTTACATCCTGTCTCCGTGTGTCTATGTATGGTTTGTAAATTCTGCCATTGTATCCGCACCGACACACAATGGCCCTACTCTTACGAAAAACGCGCGAAAAGCTTTAGCGCAAATTCCATTGTCTTCTGCTGTTGCATTTCGCACGATGCTGATCGCTGATGCTGCATGATATGATGCTGATGTGTGTACGACGCGCGAGCGCGCGCATACTACACACACACACACACAACCACCACACCACACACACCACACACACACGACACACACACACATACACACACACCCTACAAACAACTACGGACAAGCCTGGCCTGGTTGGAGCCTGTAGCAACCCTATGGTTGCCTACCAAGAGTATATTAGGGAAGAGGATTCAGGTGAAAGAGCGATGGGCTCGTTTCCTCGTTTCGTTCACCATGTTGACCATCTTCCCTTTTACTTAATTATCTTTACTTAGGCCCTATCACTCACCCTGGAGCATAGCGCCCAGACAACAGTCCAGCAGTGTCCTTGGTCCTGGGGCATTATTCTCTCACAGCTGTCTCCAATGGGTATATCCCATACTTTACTGCGTTTCCTTGCCTCATAGCCGTCGCTTGTCGCCAGGTTTGTTTACTGGCCTTTCCTCTTTTTCGTCTTTCCCTGGGGGTTCCATGCTAGTGCCTACGGCCCTTTGTGTAGTTGCATGGCTGGCATTTCTCAAGGGCTTAGTGCCCCAATCCATCCCCATACTCTCATGCGACCAGTTGCCCCGATTTCATTTTTGGTGGCAGTGGTTGATAGTTGCCAAGGTTGCATTGTGATGGTTGGCCCCAGTGGATTGGAGGTTTGTTAGGAGTGTTGATGAAGGTTTGACTTTTTGTGGGGGTTTTGTTGTTTATGCCCTTTCCATATGTGGGCGATTTGGGTTTTGGAGTTAAAAGCCTGATCTTTGTGGGGTGAAAAATTGGACCCGATGTTTTAGATGAAAATACGTCCCCCGCCTTGAATTTTGCTTGAGTTGCGTTTTTGCCCCCCCTGAGTTAATGATGAAAACCCAGGTACGGAATTTTCCCCATTTTCCCGCCCCTTTTTTTGTGTGAGGGGGTCCCTCACCCATGGTTGTTTTGGAATTTGGTTTTGCTTCGGGGTCTTGAGACAATTTGTAATGAGGTGGCTGTAGTTGTATCTTGTTGCATCTTTGGGGTGGGGGGAAAGAGGGCCGGGTTTTGTCTGCAAAGTCGAGTACCAGTGGCCCCACGGGTTCCTGATTCCATTTTTTGTATGCCTTTGAATCTTCATGGCCCAATCGATCCCCCAGGGGGAAGGGGAAGGGGGACGGGAGAAACCCCTTGTTGATCGGTTTTCCCCTAAAGCTTTTTTGTGAGTTGTCTCCAGGGGAAGGGGGGGTTTTTTTTCAAGGGTTTTGTAAGTTCCCCAGTTTGTTGATTGGTGGGAAGAAATTTCAGAGGGTGTTGGGCCCCAATGTAAAGGGGCTTTTTTAAAATAAAAATTGATGTTAAAGATGGTTCCACTCTAAGTTTGTCAAGAGATGCCCAAGGTGGAAATTTGTTTTTGCATGATTGTTGGGGGAAGCGGGGTTGGTTGGGGGAAGGGAGGGGGTCGCCATTTTTATTTCCGAGGAGGTGTTAAAGTTTCGGCAGACAGAAGTTTTCCCCTTAGTTGGGACAGTTATGGGGTTCCTTTCTTGGGTGTTTGATGAGGTAGCCCCTTTCCCAGTCGATGGTATTCCCCCTTTTCCCCAAATTTCCCCAAAGAGAGGGTACAGATCTTACCGTGGTCCCAGGTTGTTTGGTGCTTTGTGGGATGTTGTCCGGTCGTCCCTTGTATTTCAGCTTTTTGATGGCTTTTTGATCTTTGGTTGGTTGTAAAGTTGTGTTGGGTTCTATCGAGGGTCGATGCCCGGGGGGTTTAAAGGGAGGGTTTTGTTCGGAGTTCTAAAGTCTTCCTCTTTTTCAGTTCCCCCTTTTCCAGGAGGTGTTTTTTTTGTCTTTGAGGGTCGTCAGGTGTGTATTCCCCCTGAGGTTTTTGTGGTGTAAAAGCAGTTATGTTGTTTGGTGCTGCCCCTGGTTTCCTTGCAGGCTGTCGATGATTGCGTTGTCTGTTCTTCGCTCTCTTGACTTTTTTGGCTTCTTTGAAGTCTGTTGTTTTTTGGCCCTTTGCTGCTTTGTGGCTGTTGTTTATGCTGTTTTTTGCTTTCTCTTTTCAAATTTTCCTTGTGATGCCCATATCCCTTTTGTTGGTGTCTTTGGGGATATTCTGAAAGTTGATGTCGGTCTTTCACTTTTTCCTGGGGCTATGCATTTTCTTCAAAAGGGTTTTTGTGTATTGGTACTTGTTGGTGGGGACCTTAAATTTTTTTCATTTATCTTTGATCTTTCCCAGGCTGGTGTTGTCTTTTGCTTTTGTTTTTATTTTTTCGTTCTTTTCGCTTTAGTTCAGTGGTACCAAAAGGTGGTGGTAGATGCAACTCTGCTCTTTTTTTCACCCTTTTATCCTGTAGTGATTCTGAACTTTTTGGCCCTGCAATATGGGCGATTGGTTTTCCGTAAATGATTTGGTGTACCCCGGTGGGTTAGTATTTTGTGGGGGGGGAAAGCTGCCCCGATTTCCCGATTTTTGGGGTAGCAAAAAGTTTCGATTTTGCCATTTTATTTATTCTCCTAATCCGTGTCTTCCCCTATTCCTGATGGTTGTTTGTCCGTCTTGGGATTGAAATAACCCCTGGGATGTTTTTTTTTTTCTTTTTTGGGTATTGGGAATTTAAATTTTGCGTTGGTAGAAATTTATTTTGGCTTCTTCATCGCCGTCATTTTTGGGCATAAAAATGGTGAGTTTTTTTGATTTCTTCTTTGTCCCGAAGGTGCCGCAATGATTTTGTCCCTGTGTTTCCCCTTATCAGGGTTTTGCGAGGTTTGACAAATGGCGTACGCCTTCTGTGTGTGGGCGTTGCTTCTTATGGCCAAAAAAAAAACAGATTTCCCGTGAGCAGTCTCCCTTTTTCCCGACTGTGTCCCAAAGGGGCTACGATCCAAAAAATGTGAGGGTTTTAGCTTTTCATCTGTGTACTTTTGTTTTTTTTCCCCTTAAAATGGGGCCTCCTTCCATGTTCCGAGTTTTTTGGTCCTGGTCGTAAAAGGGGGGTGGCCTTGGGTTGTAGATCACGGCTTTCACCCATGGGTTACATCCTTTGGGGGACCCTTCCTCTCCAGGGCGTTTTTGGGTTTTTTGGGTTGGGTTTCTGAAAAAACTTTGTTTTTTTTTGGGGGGGGGTTTTAGCCCACGAAACCTCCTTTCCATGGGGTTGGGCCGGAATGGCAGAGTTTCCTCATCCTTTTGGGGGACACTATCACCCCATTTTCCCTGTGACAACACAGAGAAGTAAGTCAAGTCTATTATTGTCCTGTATTGAGTCAATTCCATCAGAATAAAACTTATCAGTGATTTTTTGTTGACAAGACTCGGAATAATATATATATATATATATATATAAATTTTTATTTTTTATTTTTTTATATATTATAAAAATATATAAGGTAAAGGAGTCCCATAACCTAAAGGTCGTAGGGGGCGAGGGTCAGAGATTTCTTAGGGCCAGGATATTGAGGGCGGCCCCCCCTTTTCCCTCACTGCTTTCCTTCCCCGACCTAAAGAGGGGAGGTACCCCTTTAAGCTGGGTGAATGGGGGGCTGTATGAAAACCAAGGGACAAAGGTCACCCCTCCCAAGGTAACCCCGTCGACGCTGCTTAATTGGCTGGGGGAAAGCGAGTTGCTGTGTGTGGTGTGGGTGTTGGGTGGTGTGTAGGTAGTATGTAGGTATGTATGTATACAATTTTCCATTTTTTTTTATTATCTATTATTTTCGTTTTTGTTGTTTGCGTCACGTTATTTTGTTTTATACTCTTTAATTTTTAATTTCTCATCATATATTTTTATTATCTTTTTTTTATTATTTTTCTTATTGTTATTATTTTCGCAGATCCCGAAGACATTTGTTTAAAAGAGGATGAAAGAAAAGGACCAAGGGAGGAAAAGGAGGGAGGGAAGGTCAGGGGGAGGAGAGGAGGGGAGTAGATATCGTACCCACGAGAAGGAAGTGAGATCGGCAGTTTGACCAATTCCCCCTTCCCCCTGTTTGATACACCAAAGAACCATGGGCCCCTTTAACGGATACATTACGAACACAGTGATGGGGATAAAAGGGGTATTGATGAGGGTAGAGGAGACTAGGAGGATGACATGATGAGGATGGGCCAAAAGTGGGAGATGAAGATTGAGGATAATGATGAGGAAGGAATGATGGCGGATGATTATTTTTTTCTTGAAGACTATGCAAATGCAAGGTGCATGAAAACGATGGCGAACGAAACGGGAAATTTCGTTCTCTCCCTTCCCCCTATGTAGTAATGTGTAATGCTCAGAAGATCAACAAAAAAACACAACACACAAGGGGGTTTTTTTGCTTGGGGCTTTTGTGGGATTTAACATCCGTTTGGAAGTGCTCTTTTTAAAGTTTTGTACAAATTTTCCCGTAAAGGGGGGAAAATTTGTTTTGTAGGTAAAAATTTTTTAATTTTCTCAATTT